>APFE031438329.1:12510-24745 GCA_000404065.3 Pinus taeda
ATATTTATATATTTTTATTGGTCACCTAATCTAACTAATTTCCATTAAATTATAATAACTTTTATGACCCTGGTCCTAAAGTCAAAATTAGTCGTTGGAGGCTCTTCTCAGACTATTTAACATGCTAAGCTGGATCTGTTTCTTCAACTTGTCCTGACGATGAACCACACTAGGTAGTTCGAAACGCGTCGATAGATATTTTCTGCATGTGATTTACGCCGAAATATTTCTTATAAATTCTCCTTTCTTCATCTTCATATCTTTGAGTTGATATTTTAAGGAGAGGATTTCATTCAAATTGTTGACTTTATACATGCCAGCTATATTATCATACATGTCCTTATACTTCCTTAAGTTTCCAACATATGCAAGTAAGCTATTTGGTAAACCATTAGCTATAATTTTATTTGCTTTTAACTCACCTTTCTTGTGCTTGTTCTTGGTTGTAGTGGAAACATTCTCCAGAGGCTCAAGTACTTTTACTTGAATGTAATCCTAAACTTCATTGTTATCAACTATGATCTCCAACCTGATCTTCCATGCAACAAAGTTAGATGAGTCACCCAACTTCTCATGTTCCTTTAAGAAAGAAGAAGACATCTTGACTTGACTAGATAGGCTCCTTCAGTTTTCCAAAGCTCATTTCTTCAAATATAGTCTCCTTTTGGGCTTGTCCTTCACCTTGGCTTTGATTCCATGTTAGATTTCAAACTGCTCTATTTTGTTTCAATTTCTTTTAGCCCAATTCAATACTTCAATTATCAATCTTTTCAATAACAATTAATATATCTAGTCAACAAGTTACAACAATAATTGAATATATAACAATAAATGCAATGACAAAGGATACAATGAACACATCAACAAGAGACACCATGTTTAGTCAAAGACCAGGGAAAAACCGTTTGAAATTATTCTTCTTATTAGATTGTCATAAAATGTTCAGAAAAGAGACCAATGATCCCAATACAAAATCATCCAACAAAATTAACCCAAAAACATTTAGAAATATGTTCTGAGCATCAATATATATCAAAGACAAGTTTTCCTATATGCGGTCAGCTGCGATCAGATGTCAAAATTTATCGCTATAGCTCAATCACGTGGAGGAAGTGTTTTTCATGTGCTTGATAACTTCCAACTACACCCTTGAGTCCGCTAGCCTATAGTTACAATTGAAAATTTCCTTTCACGAGCCTACAGTTGGAAACCAAAACCCTAAAACACATGCGAGCTTCAAACCCTATAATTTCGAACCTGTACGAGCCTCTTTCCTCAACCCAACCTCAAACTTGTGTGAACCAATCAATGAAGAAGAGAATAAGATGATTCTTGGTGATGTCCAAATCAGCTTGTGGTCACTTGTATTTATAGGCTTCCAAGGGTGACCAATTTCTTGTTAAGGTCGACCTGTCCAAATGTGAATATGTGGGTTTTTCTTTATAAGTACACTTTCCCTTGTCCAAATTGAGCGCTTCAAAAGTCAAAATAGGTCCTCTCGAAAACAAGAATTTAGTCCCATGGTTGGAATTTGTCACTAAGCTACCAAATTAACACACCCTACCTCAAATATTTCTTAAAATAAACTCTAACCTAACTAACTAAAACCCTCCATCGATGGGTGACAAAAGAAAATTTTAGTTTTTCTTAGACTTTTGGGTAGGAATCCAAATAAATACCCTCAATTATTCTCCATTTGAAACATAGCAATTGGCTTATAAGGAACTTAAATATTCCATGATTGGTGTCCCATAAATCCAAGTAAAGTGTAATCCCATGAAGGGTCAATGGTTTAGATCTAATTGTTCTTATGGGACCTGCTTGAGTCATCCAACTCTTCTAAGGTCCTTGGATTGTGATCATATTTCTAATAGCCTATAATTTCTTAACCCACACTAATGGAGGTATCCTAGGGATCCATGGTGGAAATGATGAGTTGCAATTGCATGTAGAGGTGGTTTTGAATGTTTATTGGGAAACATTTCTAGCTACTTCAGAACATGTTCTCGATTCCCCTCATTATAACCCTCTTTTAATACCTTCACTATCTTTTTTCTATTCGATTCATGCCCCACAATTGAATTCTTTTTGAAGGGTTTCTTTCTATTGAGAGGAAGGATGTCAGGTCTATTAGGTTACTTTACTTGTTTCACATCATTAAGCACAAACATTCATATCCAGTCAAAACATTTGGATTTTCATAAAACTAAAAACATTCATATTATGACTGCTAATAACTAGTTCTCAGTTTGGGTTCTTCTATTTTGATTAGGCCAGTTTCTTTTTTACTATAACTTTCACCCTATTTCACTTAGGAAATCACACATCTATTCATCAAGTATGTTAAGTGTGTGTTATATTATTTGCTTGACTTATATGCACCATAGACATAGGGGGGTTTGAGGGGGGGGCTTGGAAAACTCCCTTTGTTATGGGTTATGAAGGGGGGTGTTAGTCCCCTTGCACAGGTTTTGGGATAGGGCCCAAAAGAATTTTTTTGTACAATTTTTCTCATGGTTTTACACATGGAATTTTTGCCCATGGTTTTGTGCATAGTGGTTTTTCCCATGGTTTTTTGTAGACCTTGTGAAACGTACTATGGTTATATGATTGAAACTTAACTAAGGTGGGGGAAGTGAATTAGTTTAGTACATTCATGGAAATTAAATTTTGATTATTTTCCAATTCTTAACTAAATTATTAAATGAGCAGCATACACTTTATGAACAATAAATTTAAAATATAGCCAACATTTAGCATGTAAATCATAGCATAACAACTTTCATGAAAGAATAAAATCAACACAAAATATCATCACATGTGAATAACATATATAAGTGCAAACTCATAAAGGGAGAAAACCTTGACTTTGTTATTGTTGTGATGCAAAGGAAAGCTCATACTTCCTTATTACAATTTCTTTTTTATAAGCTCCAACCTATACGAGGTCACTACCTCAATTCTTCTACAAGCTTCAACTTGCAAGGAAGCTCCAACTCCCACAAATTTTGTATAGGCTACAACCAATAGGAGGCTTCTACCTCAGCAAACTCCAACTTGTTATTTTATCAAGCTACAACTTTAAAGGAGACTAAAATCCCCTGATACATGCAAAAAACAACATTTTGGTGTACCTTGTCTATAACTCTTCATACCTCCATCTATGTCTCTGTTACTTATCCTCGTCAATTTTGCTTCACATACGCTTCATATGTGCTAGGTAACTCACAAACACAAACTCAATCAGCTCACACACTCTCTAACATTTCAACCTTCCAATCTCACACCTTTTTATAAATAAAATTTGATGGTTATTAATATTCCACACAAGAATATGAAATGAACAACTTTGTCTCTTTGCATTCCACTCATTCAGTTCCAAATTCTCTCAACATTTAAATATTAAAATACATAAGATGAAATTTGAAATATTAATACAAGCCACCCTTAAATATTACAATAGCCAAAGTGCTAATCAGCTTTTAATGAGCTTTATACATAAAACATATACAAGCCAACATCTTTGCAACTTTGTTATGCACACATTTGCCTTTTTCATAGCCTTGCATCACAATATTCTTCATGCCTTTGCCTTTGCCTTTGCCTTTGTCTTTTCCTTGCATCACAACAATCTTTAGAACATACTCCATCTCACAAAACCATAATGCATCAATCCATACCAAGCAACAACATCATGCATCAATCAACTCCTTCTTCAATAGCACCTACCATGCACAATCAACCTTGCAACACAATGTACACATTAGAATTCAAATCTACCTCACACATCAAACATATTCAAGCCTTAGACATAAAACATTGATTCTCAATGCCATAACTTTGTTCATTGCAACATGTCTGCTCATCAAAATAGCCCCTCTGAACATATCTTGTGACATATCACACCCTTTTCCTTAGTAACTCCGCAACATTGATCTTTGCCTTCAACAACAAGTACAAGTACAACCGAAACTATCATCAACATCATCACAACAATAATCAATAATATGAAAAAACCATAATGTGTATGTTCAAGAAGTTCAACATATGTATATTTCTTTGGAATCTTAGTAACCTTTACACCATAGCCAACAACATAGAAATATATGGAAAATATATAATGACAATATAAGTAAGTAGCCTTTAACAAGAAGCTCCTTCATGCCTTTTTCCTTCACAAGAACATCTTCATAACAAATTAGTCAACAATATATGCAACAACATAGTGCATCAACCCAAGTATACCTCAATGCATCAACATCCCCATAATCTATTTTCTGACAAGTAACATGCTCAATTGTACTTATTGTTACTCCTTTTCCTTTGTTGCTCCTTTGTTTCTCCTTTGATGCTCCTTTGTTCCTTTTATGCTCCTTTGTTGTTCCTTTGTTTCTCCTTTGTTGTTCGTTTGTTTCTTTTTTTCCATTAATGATAATAGTGCCAACAATATCCTCCTTTGACTAATGGAAACATTGTGATCCTCCTCTTTTTGGTCTAGAAAAAAGTTATCCTCCATACCTTTGCTTACCTCCCCCTTTAACATCAATGGAAATAGGTTTGGAGACTTAAATACCTATGTAAACAATTCAAACCCATTAATTAGCACCTGAAATATATCTTTGTACATAAAATAGTTCCCAAATTGTATCCATGTTACCAAATGAGATAAACATAATAAGATCAAAATAGGATCTTTGTGTAATATGGACAACAAAAAGTTTGATATTAAGATGAAAAATTTTGTGTACAACAGCATCAGCATAAGGATATTCACCTTCATCTAGAAATGCATTCTCTTGCTCACTTATCTTCATAACATTTTAAAAATCATTACCCAGGTTGCATCTTTCATAAGATCATATGAAAGAATAATATCAACATCTTTGGTTATTTTCATTATAACCATACGTGTTGATAGAAATATAAGTCATTGATTTCTGAAATACATATGTAACCCAATAAGATTATCTTAGGCCATAATCCTTGTTGACTATGAAATTTGTCTACGACTTTTCTAATGTTTGGATTTGGATCATTAAAAAATAATAAGAAAACATGCACTATGATCAAGAGTCCTATTTTCTTTTAATCATTCAAGAGAGCTTCTTTTCCACGATATCCATGGCAATTCAATCAAATCATATATATGCGATATTTCAACTCTTGAATAAGGTTCATTCAAACAACAGAGGTTCTGCTCCAGAAGGGTGTCGTACAAAGAAGACAAGTGTCTGTGAACAATAGGATCTTCCTCCAGTTGTGATAGGTAAGTTTTAAGTGCATATTCAAAATATTTCAAAGAGTACTTCGAGTGTGCATCTGCAACAACTTTCATGGCATCCAATTCCACTCCCAAATAGAGAAAGCCTACCTTTGAAGCAATCAAATCAGTGACATCATCAGCTTGGTTGACCATGATCTTATGCAAGAGCATGTACTTCAAAATAAATATTGCATGAGGATCCTCAAGAGCATTAAAAGCCTCAAACACCTCAAAAAAGTTGTTGAAGCATGTTTAATAATCCCTTTCCTTGGAAATTTCACTCTGAAAAATAATATTCCCTTGTTGAGCAGGTGAAACATATATTTCATTCATTGTTTTTTGGCTACGGTTAGGGCAACCTTAGTATTTGGAAGATTTCTAAGAGAGAAATGAAGTTTACTCTCCAATAAATCAATATCAATGAGAAACATCTTATCATATAGCCTCTTAACCTCCTTGACCAGACTAGAAATGAGAATTAAAGATTCAGAGTACTCCTTGGTTTCCATTAATAAAGTTGCAAGCCTTGCTTCAACCCTTTGCTAAAAAAATCATGATGATGTTGAAACCAGTGTGGTTTCTCACTATTCTTGAACCTACAACAATCTACAAAATATTTTGAGTTTATAATCATTCATCACACCTTATCGTATCATAACAATATAGAGAATCCAAATGGCTACGTAGGTGTTGGCAAAGGAACAACCCAGTGATAACTTCACAAACACTTCCAATATAACTACATTGAATATTCTTTTCCCATCAAATAATATCTAATTGAATGCTTGTCAATGTGGGTCCCTGCATCAAACCCAAATTAGCCATCATGAGTAGCACTTCTGCCCTTGCCAATGCTGTGAAGCTACTACAGCGGACTAAAATGTCGAATTCTTCAAAATGGTGCTTGAGCTCGAGGGCACTTGAAGAAGGAAGACATGTGCACGCCCACACCATTATACCTAGTTTTTCATATCATCTGTAACCTTAATAATTTCAACTAATGGCTTTTCTTAACTGATCGACATATATGTTCCTTGAACTTTAGTTGCAACCAACTCTCAAGACTAGAATCACTCCTTGAGAAAACAATTAACTTCACTTTGTATGTTTTTAGCCATTGAAAATTGGTTTGAAGACTCTCAAGGGAGAAATTTTTCCAGCAATGATCTATTGCAATACCTATTGTAGGTGTATATTTATAATTAATGCCTACATCCTTGAGCCATGCAAGTGAAAATCCTCACCTTGCACGAATTTTTACCATGTACAATTGGTCAGGAGGGCAAGTTTGGGGCGAGAAAGATATTAACAACCTTTTTCACGATCACTTACTTTGTAAATCTTCGCTCCACCTCTTCCCGACACCTACAAATGCTCTCCCTTGCCTATCAAAATGCAATATGATCCAATTATTTCCCAATCAATTGTACCAAAGTGACGTGGGAACTAGGGCTCAAAACCATATCTCATCTCCTTGGTTGTATTTATCTTTGGAATACTACCATGCTTGCAAAATTAGGTCAATTGACAATCAACCCATCTTACCATTTATTTCCAAATATTGCATGAGTGACTTACATCGACCCATGTGATCATAATATCCTCCGAAAGGAGTACGTAGTTACCGGTTGGCTTTCAATAATTCCTCACTAACAACATTCCTTTGGTCTCTAGTCCGGCAATAAGTATCAATTTCCATTCCATAATGTGATCACTGAATGACATATTTTTTTGGTAACTAATTGATATTATAGTCTAGTGACAAGTATGTTATCAAGCTTGCTTCATCATTTACACTGCACCATAGTAACCCCATCTCAATCATAATAAGGCCGCATAGCTATCGTTTCCTACCGCTTATTTTAATTATTGAATTTTGACCACATTTGAACGAGGGCTACATTGTAGATACTATTGCTTAGTGTAAGTATAGTTAAATTAGAGTAAAAAACAATAAAGACATACATGAATATGAACAAAATGTTTTTCGATAGCCATATAGTATTGCTAATGGCCTCATACTTATAGTATTTGCTTTGGACAAAATATATATGTTGTACACAAGTGAAATGGAAGTATTTTTTTGGTAACTAATTGATATTATAGTCTAGTGACAAGTATGTTATCAAGCTTGCTTCATCATTTACACTGCACCATAGTAACCCCATCTCAATCATAATAAGGCCGCATAGCTATCGTTTCCTGCCACTTATTTTAATTATTGAACTTTGACCACATTTGAACGAGGGCTACATTGTAGATACTATTGCTTAGTGTAAGTATAGTTAAATTAGAGTAAAAAACAATAAAGACATACATGAATATGAACAAAATGTTTTTCGATAGCCATATAATATTGCTAATGGCCTCATACTTATAGTATCTGCTTTGGACAAAATATATATGTTGTACACAAGTGAAATGGAAGCTCAAGAAGAGATTTTTATCAAGCACAATAAACCAACAAATAAATTAAGAAAATGTTGCTTTAGACAAAAAAATATATGTTGTACACAAGTGAAATGAACACTCAAGAAGAGATTTTTATCAAGCACAATAAACCAACAAATAAATTAAGAAAATGTTGACGTTGTAATGCTTTCTAATAAGGCACAATTACATTATTAATTTTAGATGATATAATTTTTAAAAAAATTGTGATTTTTTAATTTAAAGATATTGATTTGTATTTGGTTTTAGGAAAAATTGAATATTACAAATTCACCACCACTTACATAACTAGATTCCAATGTATTGTAAAAAAAGATATAAAAAATTTACATTTGCATTAATTACCTTATGACCTTTCAGAATGAATAGAGTATAATTTTTAAAAAAATTGTGATTTTTTAATTTAAAGATATTGATTTGTATTTGGTTTTAGGAAAAATTGAATATTACAAATTCACCACCACTTACATAACTAGATTCCAATGTATTGTAAAAAAAGATATAAAAAATTTACATTTGCATTAATTACCTTATGACCTTTCAGAATGAATAGAGTATTTGACAACATTGATATTAAAAATATCGTTTAAACAATATAAAATAATAACTTAACTAACCATTATCTCACTAACTTCCAAAAATATATTGTTAACATCTAGATTAAAAATTATGTAATCTAAGCAATGTAAAATAATAATTTTGCTAACTATTACATTATTTAATTATTTCCATATTTTTCAAAGTGAAACATTTAATTCACCAAGACAATTTAGTGAAATTCTTTAAAATATAATTTAAATCATACTTCCATATATTTCAAAGTGGAACATTGCATTCAATAGGAAAATTTGGGAATTTTTTTAAAAATGTAATTTAAATAATGTATAATAGTAATTTTGTGCACCATTACATCACAGTATTGCATGACAATTAGGTATAATTAAAAGATTTGTTTTCCATATATAGCTTTTGTTTTCCACAAGTATGTTGACTAAAATTGTCATTGTTTTAGTTGGAGATAGCGTTGAGGTTGGCCTATGATCTCAAGCATTTAATAAAATTCTCTCATGAAAAAGATAAATGAATATAATTGAAATTGACATTTGCAATCAAAATTAAAATGTGATTAATAATAAATTAGTATAAATATATTAGGAAATGTGGTTAATAAATGTAGTTAATATATATTAATTGATATTATTTTTTATATGATGTAATTTATTATTTTATATGATGTAATATGTTATTTGATAGTTTATATGGTAATTGTATAGTTGTATTCTTTAAAAATTGAAATTGAATATAAGTTTAAAAATGCAAAATAATTAAATAAAAATTCAAAGATAGAGTAATTAAATATAACAAAATATAAAACATTTTAAATTTTTGAATTAAACAAATTAATTTCTATAACATTCATCATAAATTTCATCATAAATTTGGACACTTAAGCACATTGCACATGTACCTTCTTACTTTTATTTATCATAAATTTGGACACTTAAGCACATTACAGGTATACCTTCTTACTTTTATTTATAGTTGAAAACCTATGGTTAACCATGGAAAAAATTCACCATTTAAAAGAACATGTATTGCTTGCTTGAAAAACTTTTAAAACTATTTGTAGCATGGCTAGTGCACATTTGTGTTTTAGGTTAGATTTAATTGTCCAAAATATGAAGCATTGTCCCAAAAAAAATGCAACTAATTAGCTAGGACGTTAGTTCTGGCCTGCTCAAATTAGTGGTATTTATTAAAACACGGGATTATAGTGTCATAGTAAACACTGCAATTAAATTTTACTTCCCAACGTTCAATAAAAAAACCTATTAAATAAATATGATATTAAATAATCATACTATTGTTCATAAATGTCGGAGATACGAGCTCACCCCGTCAGTACAATACCTACCATCATGATTTAATAAGAGTAGAGCAGAGACCACCTTAAAAAAAATAATAATAATAATAAAAATCTAATAAATATATTATTTTTTTAATTATAAAATTAAAATTACACCTGTTGATGTTAATTTTTTGGGCAAATTAAAAAATTGGGCAGTCAACACATTTCTGAATGCCCCGCGGCAGGAATCATAACACACCACCAATATAATATAATGAATTGTAAGTTATAATATAATGCATTGTAAATAAATTTCATTCAACGCACAGAATATAATATATCAATGTCATTCACATTGTTGTTGTGGACCGATTTAATTTATGTATATATCAATGCCACCATATTCCATTAACACCATATTGTGTAAAGCATCCCATAATTCATTCCACGCTCAATCAAATGTTGGAAACAACACTTATCACTATCGAATATGGTTGTCCATGTAGCATTGTATTAACGCACCATATAATATGTCAATAATATATATCCACGCCACTCAATGCCATATCAACACACTGCTGGTTTGATTCATAACATATCAACGCGCCATACAATTTAATATACCTAATGTGTCAATACATCAATATGTCATGTTGCAAACATAACTCTATAATCAACCAATAATGCACAAAATAACTCCAACAATGATGTCTCTGCATCCCCAACACCTCTGCAATCTCTATCATGTCTGTCACTTGCAAAAGATATGCTCTCAAATCAATTCTTTTGCATACTATGTAACCGCACTAGGAGAAATAATAATTTCACGTGTTTTGGCAGACATAACGTTCCAGATCATCCGTTGTAACATGCCACATTTTAGTGCACCTGTTTGCATTTGGGTGTAACATATAATATTATGTTGTCAGCATTGTATAACATTATAATATTATGTTATTTCAGAGCAATTATGGAAACCCTGCAACTCTCATATGAGCGAATCCTTATCCTTTGTGTCAAGTACCAGATGTTGTTGCCAAATTTAGTATTTTCCTCTTTGATAACCTAGATTTTATCCTCGGCTCCGTCGGTTAGCCTGAGGACCCCCATGGCAGCAGAGAAACAGAGATAGAATATCATTTTGTACTAGTGTTGGTTTGGCTATATGTTCTAACCACGTTCCCTTATCACCCTCGCTTTCCAGTTGTACTCGTTCTGGCTAATACCAATTAAAGACACACCCTCGCTTTCCAGTTGTACTCGTTCTGGCTAATACCAATTAAAGACACATATCTGTTCATACCAGTATTGGCGGCTTTTCGGCGTCGTGTTGAAATTGTAATTTCAACTGACCGAACAGTTGAACCGACCAGCGTTTAATATGCCAAAACCACCAAAGCAAAACCACAAACCACTTTGATGTATATTGGACAGTTTTTGCGTGAAGACAGTTTTTCGTACACAAGAGCCCGATACAATATAGTGTTGACGCGTGGCTCTCCCCATACGTCATCATCTCTGACATATCGGGACGTAAAGATCAACATAAAATGGGCAGTAGTCTATAACGCGACTTTTTGAAAGCTTTTTCGGCGGATTTTTCCGGTCAAAATCCGGCAGCAATTCATGGGATTCCAAGTTTGATAGCTATTTTCTGCACAATCAATGGCTCCCAGGGGTTTTTCAGGGCGCTGAATCCAAATATGCAGTTAAAAAACCATTTTAACTGCTTAAAAATCAAGATTTAACCTCATTTCTTCGCCGGATTCCGTCACCGGAATCTCCAAAAAGTCGCATTATAGACAACTCCTAAAAATGGCTCCCGATATCTCAATCCGCCGTCCGATTTGCTCCATCAACCTCAGCCGTAGATTGCTCCAAGATGCATACGGTCCTGCATCAAATAAATATTGAGTGAAGTAATAGTTTTGTTTGACCAGAGTTTTAGAAAAACATTTAATGAAGTTTAATGCTAGTCATAGATTTTAGGTATAAGATTTTTTAATTTTAATGTTTTTTTTACTTACGGAGGTATGGGCATAGCACATAGCTTTTAATTATATTGTTTTAAATATTCAGGGGAGCATAATAAGTAAAAAGCGTGAAAGTTTGTATGTAAGTTTTTTTGTGAAGAAAATAGAGGGTGAAAGCAATGAAAGAACAAAGATGAAGATTTAAAAAGAAATGTGAAATGAACGCACAGCAGTGTGAGTAGAGAGAACAAGGGGAGCAGCATGAAAGTATTTTTATGTGTTGATTTCATATGGTAAGAAAGGAATGCACGGCAGTGCACGTGTAAAATTTTTTTTGTTGAAAGGTTGAAATGTAATGTAAGGAATTACATTTACAGCAGTAAATGTAAGATTTTTTTACAGCAGTATATGTAAAAGTCTGTTTTTCAGCAGCAAAGGTGAATGAGATTTTTACATACAGCAGTGTAAAATCTCAGGAAGAGACAGAGTAATTTTGTTGAAATATTTTGGGTGAATCCCTCTCAGCATAGAGGATGAATATGTATGAGTGATTTATGTTTTATTGAATAGAAATCTTTTTATGGTGATGCAATACTATGTTCTCAGTTAATTTTTTTTAAGAGCTTCCCTGTGCAAAAAGATCCTGGAGTAAAGGAAACAGAGCATTGCCTCTGTGTGTTTTATTTTTGTGTTTTTGGG
>APFE031438331.1:3078-19110 GCA_000404065.3 Pinus taeda
AAAAGTTGCAAAAGATCCCAATTCAAACAATATTGCCAGAAATTGAAGAGGAAGGAAAAATCATATTGGCACCTGGAGCAGTCACAGAAACAAGAACCCGGCGGCTACGAAATCGATCAATTTCAGAGTATCTCATCAAGTGGAAGAACTTACCCACTAGAGATTCCACATGGAAGGACAAAAATTTTATATAGAAGCATCAAGAACTACTCAAGCATTGAGGACAACGCTTTTTAAAGGAGAAGGGCATGTTAGGCCCCTATACTACTAGTGTAACCCCTTATTGTTATTAGTAAAACCAACTTATTATATTGATGTACCCATGTAGTGCCCATATTGTTACTATTGTGCCCCATAGAAGCCCACTATTGTTATTATTGTGCCCTTACATTATTATTGTTATGTAGGCTCTGATTATGTTATGACCCCTTAGACTCCTATATATAGAAAGGAGGTCTTTTCATTTGTATCATCCAAGAATTGTTCATTTATGTTAGGTAAAGGAGGTTGCCCCCTCAAAGAGGCTGAATTCTAAGGCGTTGACCTATCTTTTCTATCTTTTCTTGAGCTGGTTTCATAACAGGAAACCTAATACACTGTCCAATATCACTTATACGCAATCAAAAGATGGAGGCTCTAATACATTGTTATACACTCCCAAAGAAGGATCCTTTAACATGCTACCTGTAGAAGACTAAACGTAGTCCTATCACGCAAATCAATAAAGACATGTTCATGTTGACACAACCAAAGAAGAATAATAGAACTCGCACATGGAGGAGCAGGTTTGTATTAGGTGCACTCATGTTCTGATCTCGAAAGAAGGATGAGGACGCAGTAGTCTATGTATCGAAGCCGCAGCCAAGGTATGAAGCCGCAAAGAGCCACAGTCAAGGTCATACACAGACATGAAGACTTAATTGCACGCGGTCTCTATATGCAGTCAATGAAGACTCATATACATAGTTAATGAAGACAGTTACACGCAGTCTCTATATGTAGTCAATGAAGACTCATATACACAGTTAATGAAGACAGTTACACACAGTCATGGAGTATCGGCCTCCTCACTGTCTTGTTGTAGTTTCATCCTCCTCCCAATCTCAATGATCTCCGAAGCACAAGTACAATCTTGGCATACCATTTATGAAGTAGATCCAGGTGGTATTCCTATAGTTGTCTCAGCATAATAGACAACAATGGTTAGGGTTTGAAACAAAAGGGCCACGTTAATGGTGGTCTCACAAACTTGATCTCGATGGCACTAATGTGGATGTGCATCATCAATGATCTCAGTGACAAGGATCACATCAATTATAGATCATCATCATATATGTATATGAGCATGATCAGTAATGGGACTACATAAAGATGTAAAGGGTAGCATGATCATAAAGATGTAAAGGGCAGCATGATCATGATGATGTAAAGGGCAGCATGATCAAGGATCAGCATGATGATGAATAGCGTTGCATGATGATGGAAGATGCAGCATAATGGGCAGCATGAAGATGAGAGCAACTTAGTCATCTAGGTCTAGCACTGTGATGGTACAGCATGGTGCTAAACGGTAAGGTGCAGCAAAATGACAAAAGGCAACACTATGATAGGTGAAGGAGTCACCTTAGAGAATCAATTGAAGCAATATGTCTTCGACTGATCTCATGCAATATCAAAAGTCAAAATATTGAATTCTATTGTAAATGTATTATCTCTCTCACTTTCTCTGCTGAACTTTGAAGAACATAAAAGAAGAATTGATCAAGGGTTTCCCCACATTGGGGTTTGTCCCTGGCTAGCACCACATCTTGTTTCCTCTTGTCTTGGCTTGTCTTCTGCAATTTAGATTTATGTTCTATCTGCATTTTACTTTATGCTAATGTGATTGCTAATCTGGAAAAGAAATTGAAATAAATTGCTCTGGCATAGAACATACCTAAAATTAACCAGTGGTGTTCCTGCTCTAGCCTACTCCGAAGTGTTCTCAAAAACCCTAATCCATAGCTTTTCCAAAGTGTTTTTCTGACTTGGTCTGATGTGTGCTCAAAAAACTCATCTGCAGGCTATCTGAGTGCTCAAAAACTTCATACGCAGGTTGTCCGAAATTTTTCACGCTCACTGTAACTCGATTGACACATAAATAATATGACATACGATATTCTTTACTCACTTTGTTTCACAAGGTTGCCACCGTTGCCGAGGTTTTCACGCTGACTATACTTCGGTTGACCCAGGAATAATATGATATGCGTTTACCGTATTTTTTACTTAAGTTCACGAAATGTGAACCTCACTTTATGTATTGTGTATATCTTCGTTGTAATTCGATGTGTTTTTAAATGAGATTGTGCCATAATATGTATACGTAGAATGTTGTCTATGTCTAAAATGTGGAGCCAACCAGTTATGCCAACATATTACAACGGGGCTTCCATAATACGATTTGTCATTTTCAGTGATAATTTTGTTGTGAATTAAAAATGGGCGTGTATTGTGTGGGGACCATCGTATGAGTTTGTTCGGATCACTTGTATGAAATTAATGTCATATGGTCATGCCCCTTCTTTCTTTCTTTTTTCTATTTATTTATTTATTTTATTATTCATGTCTTTATCACCCATCAACACTTCTTTCATTAATATTCTTTAGGGTTTGGGTTCTAGGTTTGTAGCATCTTAGGATTTTCATTTTCCAGTAAGGTTTTATTAATAAAGGCTAGGCTTTGCTAATTTTTAATCATGTTAGGGTTTTTATTTTAGGGCTTCAGATGTAGATTATAGGGTTTCTTATTTTAGGGCTTTAGATATAGAGATACATAGGATTGAGGTTTCACACTTTTAGGGTTTAGTAAAGCTAGGGTTAGGGTTTGATGGTCCTAGGATTAAGGTTATGAATCACACGAATATTTTGCCATCTCGACAATGCCATATTGTCATCAATGGCAACCTTGATTAATGACTAAGTCAATGCTTTCCATAGTTGACCTACTTCTATGATTCAAGGGATTAGTTATCTTTATTTATTACACTTGCATTCATTTATAAGGGATCCCCTTAGTGAATGCATTTAATCTCACAGACACACACACATATATTACTTTAATTGTTAAAGGTTCTAGCACCATTGACTCCAAATTATCATTGTATTCTTTGTAATATTCAACTCAACATAATCATCCTCAAAAATTACATCACATTGATTCTCATATCACTTCAACATTACCTCATTGTAGTTAGTTATTTTCCATTTGCAATGGATGTGTGATTGAGACATTATTTGATTTTGAGGTTTGATATGTTGTTTGGAAGTATTTGATGATTTATTGTCATATGGTTAGGTGTTGATATATTTACCCTTATCCACTTAGTTCAAGATCATACTTTACTTGTGATTAATTATACACAACATTAACTTGAGTGTAACAAATTCTTAAAATCAATTGTGCACCATTGTTAATTTGAAACGTCATAACTTGTTTTTGTTAGGTTTAATTATTCTTCATAACAATTGTCTCATCACATAATTCCATTCTAACCAACATGAAATTGCTTGATTCAACATGTGCCAATATGTAAATCAACCACTCTCTCAAAGAATTAAGATTAGAGCATAGCTACATTTTTAATCCAAACCCTAACAAAGTTTGTGAGTATTATAGCATTAGTATTTTCAATTTTGTAATTTCACTCCTTATACTTAATGATCGGTACCTAATCAATTTTAATTCATATTTCCACACTATTTCAAATTTATAAACTACTCAAAGAGATTTTCAATTTATGAATTACACTACCTATGGAGTCACCAAATGTTACCAAACTTCCAAAATTCATTACAAAGATACCATAATAATACTTAATGTAAATATTATGTAGAGATATAGATAAGGGACATCATATAGGAATTTATATTGTACATCTACCTTTGGCATTTATTGGGATACCTTGTAGGTATAATATATAGCACAAACACCAACAAATATTGCACTGAAATGTTATTGTTGTTGTATATGCGATCTACCCTCCTTCTCTTCGCATGTGTGGGCTAGAAACAATCCCCTACACTTTGGTCTTCTTTCTCCTTTATTTATTTGTCTTGGAGACCCTTAGACTTGCCTTTTCCCTTCACTTTCTTAACTTCCACCTTCATTGATTCAGAGCTTGCGTTGTATGCTTTATGAGGGAGTGGAAAGCCTCTATATATAGAGTATTGTCCCTCCTCTAGCCAACATTATGTCTTCAAGCTGACTTGACCATATCTTCACTATTTTATTCGTTTTGCTTCATTTGTATGACATTGTTGCATGGAGAGGACTTGGACTTTGCTTGGAGGTATTCCTTTGACCTTTATACTATTTTATACATTGTGTAACATGCCCTCAAAGGGTCTTACAAAAATACATTGACTCTTTGACTTCCTAGAAGCACTTAAACATGTGCTTGACCTAATTCAATGAGCAAGAAATTCATTGACAAATATCATAAAAATAATTTCTCTTTTCTTGAATAAATACAAAACTCACTTATATTTATGAAGACCCAACCTAGTTACACTTCCTTCAACACTCCCTCTTAACTAGGGAGGTATTCATACAACATTATAAGGCGATTGGTTATGTTTCAATCTTGAAGAATTCACATAAGAGAAACCGGATTTGCAATCCATATGTTATAGCATCATAATAACCAACATTGTTTCCACAACAAGGCCTTGACTGACAGCTCTATCTCAAAATAGATCAAAGCACAATCTTGGCAAGACCAATGACTTATATACACCTTAGTCATTGTCTCTCAAGGTAAATACCCACCCGATTGTTCATTGAGTATGACCTTCTAGGACTATCCTTGTCTTGGGTTCCCAACCCAAAAAGAATATCGGTCCTCTTGCCTACTCTTGCCTTGGACGCCCTACACATCCTCAAAGAGTATCGAATGCCAGATGATTACCCAATCCTCTCATTATTTCTTCCCTAAGTGAAGACAAGAATGTTGTGTCTATATTGTGTCTACATTTCCATTTATGGCCTTCATCTAGACTTACGTTTGTTAGTCCTGGTCTAGTGCATGACCCATTAAATGGAAAAACGCAATTGTCATTCCTTTGTAATCAGAGGCGATCCCAATCTCCCTCTTGATCAGGGACTTGATAGAGCTCCCTCTTAACTAGGGACTCTTTCAATCATCAACAACTTCTTCTTCATGGGTCCTTCAGCTACTTGATCTCTTTCCTTTCTTTGAAGTCATGAATTCTTTGTTCGAACAACTTCTAGGTAGGGCACCATCCATTGATCACTTTCCTTCCTGATTTTCCATGTCATTGCTTCCTTCGTGGAAAGTGGCTTTCTTAACATACATCAATTTTTCTTGTCATCTATCTACTCCTTTGTTATCTGTCCATGCTTCAAAATACTCTTCTCATGGATGCTTCGTTGTAATTTCTTATTTACATGCTTCAACCTAGTATCTCATCATGATTGCATCCTGATATTGCTTCAACATTGCTTTTTCTTTTGTTGAATGGATTCTTCATCATGACATCTTCGTAGAGAAGAATCAATTATCTACATCTTTCATATCTCTGAGGCCTTCCTAGATGTCAAGGGTCCTTCCTTCCTTTGTCAGATGTGTCATGCCTTGTTTCAAGAGATATCTTCAAAGTATATTGTCAGATAGTGATTCTCAGTGACCATGGTGCTCTTCACATTCTTGATCTCTTTCTTCTCTTTGGATAAATTGGTCAACCACCTTATGCTCCTTGAGAGCACTTCTTCATTGCTTGCTTCCTGGACTAGTCAGCATTTCTTCTTGCTTCTTAGTCAGCAATCTTATACTCCTTATGTGACCATATCCTTTTGTTGACCTTCGTTGCAATGTAGTACATGCCTTCGAGCATGTCCTTGGTGAAAGAGATTCTTTCATATTTGATCATGTTATAGAACTATTCCCATGACTCAATAATATACACATGATAACATGACTAAACTTTGATACATACATACCTCATCTTGATTCTCCTTTGATCATCTTAGCTTCATTAGGTTGTCCTTGGTGTGGCCTTTCTTGCTTCATCTTAGCTTGCCTACATATCATCCTTTTCTTGAATCCCATGAATGGGATTCCCAACAAGACATCTAATTTGGTTCATGAACCTTCTTTTGAAGATTCCATCACAAGATCTTAAAGACCCTTTCCTTGCAGATGTTTCTTTTCCTTTGATGATGAAGGTCTTCTAAGATTCTTAATCATGATCAATTTTCTTTCATCATGGATGAGGCCCTATATTAGGTATGCTCCCTATACATGAATATCTTGAGCTATATCTACCATGCTCCTATATTCTAGAAGATATTTCTAACCATGCATTTTGTTCTCATTATAAATGCTACTTCTTCATGAGTATCTAGAACTCTATGTACTTCATGCTTCTAGATTCTAGAAAATGTTTCTAGTCATGCAATTTTATTTTATTCCTACATGCCCCTATCCTACTCAAAACCTTTAAAGAAGACTTGAAGTAAAGAGGTTGACTTAGTCATAGTAGAGATCTGGAGGATCTTCCTTTTTATGCTTCTTTTCTTCTTTCACCTCTTGATTCATGTGAGTTTCTTCCCTCTTTCTTTTGTTGTTGTTGTCCTTCTTAAGCGTAGGACAATTCCTTTTGTAGTGTCCATATTATTGACATCCATAGCATTGGATTTTGGACATGTCTTTGTTGTTTGTTGTTTGTGGACCAAATTTGCCAAATTTACCCTTTCTCTTGGCCATGGTAGCAAATGCTTGCTCATTTGATCCCACAACTTCCTTTTCTTTAAGTTTGGTTTCCTCTATCTTACATAGAGACCACATCTCACTGAGTGTGATTCCCTCCTTTTTGGAATATATGCTTGATGTGAAGTTGCCCCAATCCTTAGGTAGAGCATTGATTACTACAATTGTCATTTCTCTATCAGACATGACTTCCCCAAGCTATTGAAGTCGATCTCTCATCTTATATATATTCATGAAGTAGGAAGCTATTCCTTTGTTTGATATCTTCATTTTGTACAATTCATTTCTTAGTGATATCACTTCTTCCGTTGTGGATACCGAGAATAGCTCTACTAGCTTATCATAAATTTCTTTTGATGTTTCAAATTTGGAGAAATAAGGAATGAGTGAGTCCTTGATAGATTCTATTAGAATCCTTTGAGCTCTTGTCTCATCCTTATTGTAGTTGGCTAAGGCTTGAGTTTTTTCCTTAGCTAAGGATAGCGATATTCCCTTTCACATGTTCTAGGAGTTCATTCTCCTTGAGAAGTAAATCAGTCCTCTTCTTCCATGCAAGAAAGTTATTGGTAGCTACCAATTTGTTGTTTTCCTTTGCAAAAAGACATTGATGTATATTCAGAAGGGGACATATACTTACTTGATAGAATTTTGATATGTAATGGATTTTCTTCCTCCTTTAAGAGTTGATGGCTTCCCTTCCTAGGATCTTGATGTTCTTCAAGTTTCCTTCTCCAAGTGGACTTTGCTTGATGAAGATATTTGCTTGGTAACTTGTAGATGATGTAGGTCCCTTTTTCATCTACTCTTCTTTGTATGTGCCTTTGTGTAAGGCTCTTCTGCTTGCTATGTAGTCTTCATTGATGAATGATAGATGGTAGGCCTTCTTTTATTTGAGTAGATTTGGCTTGATGCTTCAACCTTGTAGATGCCTTTCCTTGATGAGTGTTTTTGAGTTGCCCTTTCCTTGATGTGTCACCTTACCTCTGATACCATGTCGAAGAATCTAGGGCACTTAGGTGTAGTGTGATTCTTCGTTACTTGATAAAAAAGTGTGGAGTCTTTTTAATTTTTCTTGTTAGCTTAATCTTCTTCCTCTTATCCTTAACGTGTCTATGAGTACTTCATCAAACTTCTACCAAAAACATAAAGACAAGAACACAGATGTTGGCTCTCTACCAGGATCAAAACCTCTCTCTCTTAGAGAGGAAAACCCTTTGGTAAGTTTCTCTTATTGAAGCTTCTTATTGATCACTACCAAACCATAGACCCTTGACTAGGATGTCCTCCAAGCACAATTCAATTCCTTCCTCTTTTCTGCACTTGGTTCCCCCGAACATCGACTTCCTCCTTCCATCACTTTGCTCCCCAGCACTTTGTCCTCCTTTGCTTCTTGTCTAGAGATAGACCTTCCTTGAGTGAGCCTTCTAGATGAGATGTTCCTCTTCTATCCTTTGATCAAGTAGACTTATTGTTTTGTTGACCAAACAAGATCCTTCTTGAGATATGGGTGTATGACTGTATTGTTGTTCTACTGCCCTAGTTTTCCCACGTGTGGAGGATACCCTTAGTGAATTAGGGTCCTTTCACCTTCGCTAGAGAGAGCGACTTCTTCGCTTGACTTGGGAGGCCTTGCAAGTGTAATATCTAGTCCAAACACCAAAGAAACTTGCATTGAAATGTTATTGTTGTTATATCCACAATCTCTCATCCTTCTCTTCGCATGTGTGATTGTATCTCACCCTAGAAACAGTCCCCTACACTTTGATCTTCTTCCTCCTTTCTTCACTTGTCTTGGAGACCCTTAGACTCGCCTTTTCCCTTCACTTTCTCGACTTCCACCTTCACTAATTTCAGATTTTGCATTGTATGCTTTATGAGGGAGTGGACAACTTCTATATAGAGAGTATTGTACCTCCTCTAGGCTGACATTATGTCTTCAAGCCGACTTGACCATATCTTCACTATTTTCTTATTTTTGCTTCATTTGGATGGCGTTGATGCATGGAGAGGACTTGGACTTTGCTTGGAGGTATTCCTTTAACCTTTACACTATTTTATACATTGTGTAACATGCCCTCAAAGGGTCTTACATAAATACATTGACTCTTTGACTTCCTAGAAGCACTTACACATGTGCTTGACCTAATTCAATGAGCAAGAAACTCATTAACAAATATCATAAAAATAAATTTTCTTTTCTTGAATAAATACAAAATTCAAACTTATATTCATGAAGACCGAACCTAGTTACACTTCCTTCAACAAGTGTCTCATAACTAAAATTTGAAAGGTAAATCAATATATATATCCTCGAAAATTGAAAGCATATTCACATTATTCAATAGAAAAGCATAAGACATCAATTTTTCATGTAATCCCAATGTTATTTGGGTAGATTATAGTAAAATAAATATTTTATTAACATTAAAGGCCTAGCCCCAAGGTTTGTTAGATGTTTCTTAATGTAAGTTTTTAAGAGAAATCTAGTGCTTGCCACATGTCAAGTGCCACATCAACAAAGGGTCAATGTGAGACTTGCCATGTGGAAAGGGTTGTGTCAACACATTATTGTGTAATATGTCATGTTGATGTGATCAACTACCCATTATAAGTAAGCAGGTGCGAACATGTCACATTACACATCAACATTTGTTGACATGGCACTTGCCATATCACTAGAACTAGATCCAACACAATGTCAATTACATGAAATTGCTATGTTGATGACATGTCAATTTAACATTGGTTAATAAATGTCCAAATCTATTAAATCGAAATAAAAGAATAAAAAATAAAAAATAAAAACATCAATTAAGACACATTGATACTTTCTTTTTTCTTCTGAATTTGTCTACTCCTATATTGATACAAAAAGTATTTTTACATGGAGGCAGCGGCCTCGAGAAGTCTAGCCCAAAGATGCGGCATGCTCACATTACATAGCTGAACGCTGACCAAAAAAACCTGTTGTATACTAACCAGAAGAGCTTCTAGGACCATGACCATGACTAATACATAGAAGCAGAAAACGCCAATGTCAAAACTGAACACCGACCAGAGGTAATTCAAGGACCAAAACGGATTGGCTGGGCCCATACAAATAAACAGGGAAGCGCTGCCCAGTTCAAAACTGAAATCTGAACCATTAAGCAACTGTAATCGTAACTTTGAGCAACAGGGAAACAAAAACCAATGAACGCATACCTGTTTAAGCTTCATGAGTGGTGGAAGGCGACTCTTCAACAATACGACATCCATAATTGTAGGGGTCATCATCCTCAGAGGGATGGCCCTCTTTGCCTGAAGAATCGCCACCAGTAGGGACGCTCGAACCAGCTTGAATTTGCATGTCCTGGGTAGCAATGCCACCAGGATCCTTATTCTGCATGTTGTAAATCTAAGAAATGCCAGGAAAATCTCCCGCCCTCGTCTCCATAATCACCCCTGGAGTAGTGGCCACTAGACCAGTAGTACCCTCTCGAAGCTCAATGGTGACTTAAGCTGTGAAGGAGTAATTACTGAGAGTACAGGGTAATTGAAAACAAGCAGTACGAGATTGAGAATTGTGAGAGCTCGCCGCTGAGTTACGCTGCCCTCGACCCCGTCCACGACTGCCCCTGGTAACGAGATAGCAATCAGAGCAGAAGCTCGAGGAGTAAGACGAGGAGTCCGAAGTAGAGGAGGAGGGCTGGCGGATAACTCACCCACGGGAGCTTCCCCTCCTGCAGCCCATTCTTTGGCGCAATTTAGGCATGATGAAAAGAGCAGGAAGAGTTGAATAGGCGGCAGTACTGTGAAGGCAGGGGGAGATTGAAAGGGACCTAGCTTCAACACGCAGAGGAGCACTGAGAAAGACAGAGGGCGAGCAACACCTGAATTTGCAAAAAGGACTTTGTGAAACATGAAATCCTGGCAGTGAATCAGCACCACATTCCAAAGCACCACGATTCCCTCGTCTGGTCTGAGAGCAAGGCTCTGCGGCAACGAGGGAGAAATACACGCGCAGGGGAGGAGCATTGAGGAATTGGAGTGGCGCCATAACCGAAGAACAAGGAGGTTGGTAAGGAGGGACGAGCTGCATTAACGTAGCATTGAAGGTGTTTGCAAAGAACATAAAGGCTGGCAACACGCGAGGCCAGATGGCGGTGGTAATAAGCCACGCGCCAACCCACCAAGCCACCCATGTACATAGCTCAGTATTACACACCCGCATCCGAGAGAGATAGATCTTGTTGCACCAGAAGAGTGCAGTCTTGTTTGAGTTGTGCATCATTAGAATTGCTCAGTGGACCAGAGAAGAATGGGAACTGCTGATCGACACCTTGATTAGCCAGTCTGTCCGCTACCTTGTTAGCTGATCATCGAATGTGCTTGAAGGTAATGCTGCAGGTAGCCTGAGCCATTCTTCAATTTGCTCTAGTCTGCTTAGAAGCCGCTAGCTCGAAGCGATCTTTCCTGCTGAGGTGCCTGAGTGAATCCGAATAGCTGCCTCTATTAAGATTTCAGAATCCCCTTCTACCTCTAGAGGGAAAAAAAATTCCATTTCTGCTATACAAATGCCCTTCCATAGGCCTTCAAGTTCGCCAGCATTGTTGGTGTCTCTTCCAAGCGAACCATGATGTATATGCAGAGCAGAGCCTGCAGCATCTCTAAAAATACCACCGTAACCAGCCGGCCCAGGATTTCCCTTAGCAGCTCCGTCGAAGTTCAGTTTATAAGAGTGGGTAGCAGGAGGAGACCAGAATTGGGGAGAATCAGTATGGATGGAGGAGCTGGGCTTGACTTGAGCTGAAAATGTGAGGTCCAGGTCCCAATTTTCCAGAATGAGGCGTTCCTGGGGTGAAGCTGGCAAATCCGAGTTTTGCCAGTGTCTTAGAGCTAGAGTTTCTTGAAGGTTTTGTTTGAGAAGAAGCCACAGGGTGTCAAGGGGCAAATTGTGATTTTTAAAGATTCTTTTATTTCTCTCCTTCCAGATGATCCAATAGACGAAGCCCGATAAGAGGTTCCAGATGGAATTGAGTAGAAGACTTTGGAAAGGACGCCGAGGCCAGTTCCTGATGGTGTTTAAAATATCTCCCACACGTCTGCCCGTTCTCCCGTTGCACTATGTTGTTCTCTCCCAAAGTTATGCTGCTAATGGCCAGGTATCCAAAAGATGCAAGATGGTCTCTGTGTGAAGATTGCAATTGGGACATCTGGAAGGCCCAGTAAATCCTTGCTTTTGTAGATTGTCCCAAGTGAGGATCTGTTGTTTGCTTAATAGCCAAAGGAAAGTAGAGACCTTAGGCCAGATGCTTGGTTGCCAAACCTGATCCCATAGTTGATCCTTTATTATCTGCGTGGGATGATAGAGAAGTTGGTATGCTTCCTTGGTAGTGAACATACCTTTGGGTGTATATCCCCATCACACTTTGTCCTTCTGATCAGAGAGCTTAATTTTCCTGAGTTTGAGCTCTTGATCGATCTCTTCATAAGTTTCCTCCTGCTAGATAGCTTGCCAGGTGCCTGCTGATCTCCAAAGTTGAAAACCTTGAGGGGATTATTGTTGCCAAAATTGATGGACATGGATTTGATCATTGTGCTGCATGGTAGCCTGCCACTTGGGTTTGTGGAAGAGAGAGGCGAGTTTGGGAAGTTGTTGCCAGGAGTCTTCCCAAAATCTTGCCGTGGTATCTGAATGGATTTCCCAAAAGTTGTGTGCTTGAATAAAGGCACTATGTTGCTTGGCTGCATTCCAAATTAACGAGCCAGGGGTGGTCGTGCTGATGCGGATGAGATCCTCTAGGGGACTTCCTAGAGCATATTTGGCTTGCCAGAGACGTGCCCAAGGGTGGAGATCCAGTTCCACCAGATACGGGCACCCATGGTGTTATTGCTATGAAGGGGATCCCTTAGACCAAGCCCACCAGTTGACTTCGGAAGACAAACCTCAGTCCATTTGACAATAGCCCATTTTCTGTTGAGGCCTGAGGAACCCCAAAGAAAATTTCTTTGAAGATTTCGAATTTTTTTAAGAACCCATTTAGGGGCTGCCAATATGGAAAATAAGTACAAGGGCATGGCTTAGAGAACGGATTTGATTAGGATGAGCCTGCTAGCAATGTTGAGCGAGCGGTAGGTCCAGGAAGAGAGCCTGGTTTCTAAATTGTCAAGGAGGGTTCTCCAGGAAGCATGTTTGATGGCTGAGTCAAACAGGGGAGCTCCAAGATATTTCGAAGGAAGCACAGCTATCGGGAAGCCCAAAATCCTGGCTATGTTTCTCTGAGTGAGGATGGGAGTGTGGAAGAAGAAGCATTGGGATTTGGAGGCATTGATGGTGGTGCCAGAAGCTTCTGAGAAGAGATTGAGCAAGGACTTGAAGGTAGAGGCCTATTGAACTGATGGATGGCCAAAAAGCATATTGTCATCGACAAACTGTTGGTGAGAGATGGGGGGTTGACTATGAAGAGAAATGCCCTTTAAGGAGTGAGAAGAGATAGCAGAATGTAGAAGGCGACTAAGTCCTTCGGCCGTGAGAACAAAAAGGAACAGGGAGAGAGGGTCGCCTTGACGAATACCCCAGGAGGGACGAAATGGCGAGGAAGGAGAACCATTAAGAAGGATGGAGAAACAGGGGGAGGAGATAAGATTCATAAGCCAACGTGTCCAAGTAGCACTGAAGCCAAATGCTAATAACATTTGATTAATGTAGGTCCAGCTTAGTTTATCGAAAGCTTTAGAAAGATCTAACTTGAGAATCATACCTAGCGTTTTTAGAACCTTGAGTGAATGGATCACTTCATGTGAGAGAATGATACCGTCCAGAATCTGGCACCCTTCTACATAACCTGACTGCTCTGGCGAAATGAGGAGAGAGCCTGTTCACCAAGACTTTAAATATGAGTTTGTAGATTACATTACAGAGAGCGATGGGCCTATATTTATCCGGTGTGTTGGATTCTTCCACTTTAGGCACTAGCACTATGAAGGTCGTGTTGAGGGAAGTGTTAGGATATTCCGACACATAGGAAATAGTTAAGTATAACTTGGTCTAGTATAGAGTTAGGTAAAGTGTGTTTCTTTACTATGTACTTTTGTAACTTACAATCCGACGGTCACGATATGTAGTGATCCGACGGTTCATTCTCTCCTTGATATTACCGATACTTGATCCGTGGCTTAACACCCGATTGGTCCATGATCTATATTTAAAGAGCATGGAGGGTCATTTGTAGGTTAACTATTCATGAAAAAATCTTATGTAAAATTTCATTCTTTTATTAATAAATTGTTTGAACTGCCTGCGTTGGCTCAGGCTGTGGACTGTTTCCCTCTTTGAGGGTTTTAACCACGTCAAAAATACTGGTGTATTGATCTGTGATCTATTTGTGAGTGGTGTCCTTTAGTGTTATGTTTTAGGAACTTACCCTGTAAATTCCTACATGGTATCAGAACTATTTGAGGGTCGCGTCCGCTGGTGATCCAAATCTGAAGTCGGTAGAACTGCATCCGACTTCCATTTCCTAGATCTGTTGTTTCTTACTGCTTTTGGGCCGAGAGGACTACTCTGTTGTGTTAGGAGCATCTGTTCCAGTGAGGAACCCCTTTCGTTTCAAGCAAAAAGGTTTCTGGTAGCCCTAGCTACGTAATTTTTAAAGATTTGGAGGTATACAATGTTTATTTGCAGTTTCTAGTTATATTTCTCTCTGTTTATTATTTCGGTTTATTTAGCTTCCTTTTTATTACCGGATCTATACCTTTCATTTCTGCGTATGCTCTTTGCCCTACGACTCTGTGCGATCTGGGCAAATCAGAAACAGAGAGGAAGGATTTTTCTCATGCGTATGCTCTTTTCCACTACGCCTTAGTGTGATCTCAGAAAATCAGAAACATTGAGGAAAATATTTAGTCGGGTAAAGCTAACTTCAAGGTTTGTTTTTTTTGTATGTCCGTGTTGGGTTTTGTGTTTTTTGTTTTGTAGGGAAAAAAAGAGCTTTCTCAAGCAAGCACGCAACCCAAAGCTTCAGTGACCAAAAAAAACAACCCCCCTCTCTCTCTCTAACTTTCTCTCTCTCTCTCTCTCAAACTTCTAGTTTAGCTCACTTGGCTCAAAGCTAATTTATGAGAGTAGAGGTCTTGAGTTCAAGTCTCCTTTTCGTTAGAAAGGGGGCATTTTTTTCATTTCCGCACATTCTCGCACTTTGTCGGCGCCTTCATCAACTTTTCTTCAAAAAGCCATAACTTCTTCATCCGGAAGCCGTTTTCAGAGCCGTTTTTTTTAACCAGCCTAATTTTTCGATATCTTTCCATTGGAACACTTAGTTTTAGCATATATAGCTTCAGTTTCTGTTAAAATGGAAAGTCCATGCCAAGTTATTCTTGACAGCACCAACTACTTCCAATGGTGGTCCTACATTGTGGATTTACTTAGAAGTAAAGGTCTTTACATAATAGCATCAGGCCAAGAAACCAAACCAAAAGATGAAGATATGGCAGCTAAATGGGAAAATAGGCAAGATCAAGCACGTGGGTTGATAGGGATGTCTATTTCTCCAGATCTTAGATTCCATATTGCAAAATTTGATACTCCTGATGAAGCAATGAAGCAGATTACTAAAGTTTTTGGAATCAAAAATGAACTTAGAGCCAATCAACTTGAAAATGAGTTGCTTACATTGGACCCCAATAATTTTTCTTGCATTGAAGATTTTTTGTCCAAGTTCAAGACCCTTAGACTTCTCTTGGAAGGTGTTAAGGTTAAGAAAGAAGATAGTAACCTTATCTATTCCATTCTTACTAAGTTGGGACCAGCCTACTCTGTGTTTGTTTCCACCTTCCATTCTACAAGAGAAGCCTTCATTTCTAAAGGACAAAACTACAAGCCCCCTTCCTTTGATGCTTTTTGTGATTCTTTAATAAGAGAACAAGAAAAACTCTTACACCTTGGTCTTCTTAATCTTGGAAACTCTTCTAAGAAAGCGTTAATCGCCCAGCAGCAACCAAACTCAAAGAATCTTAAGAAGTCATATCCTAAAAAGAATGGTCCTAAACCAAACAAGGGTCCTAAGCAATTTCAGCCTCAAAATGAAAAATCATTTCACCAGAATGATAAGGCAAATAAAAACAAAGGCAAGAAGACTGATAGACATTGCAACTTTTGTAATCGACATGGCCACTTAGAATCTAAATGCTTTAAGAAGATGGAAGCCTTGGAAGCAGCAATGAAGAAGCATAACATCCATTTGGAGCACTCTACAAATTCATCTTCAGGAATGGCACTTTC
>APFE031438331.1:38564-55516 GCA_000404065.3 Pinus taeda
TCTCTGGCTGCAAGTATTTCTTAACTTTCATTGATGTTTTCTCCAGATGCACTTGGGTATACTTCTTAAAACTCAAGAGCGAAGTATTTAACACATTTTTGGCCTTCAAAGCCTTTGTTGAAAAACAATCTGGACATCAAATTCTTAAGCTAAGAACTGATAATGGTGGAGAATATGTTAAAAAACAAATTCATCAACTTTTGCACTTAGAATGGAATTCAAATGCAACATATTGTTCCATATACTCCACAACAAAATGGTATAGCTGAAAGGAAGAATCACACCTTAAAGGAAATGACTAATTGCATGCTTAAATTTAAAGGACTTAGTCTTAATTTTTGGGCAGAAGGAATTAACTGTTCAAATTACATAATAAATCGCACTCCTACTAAGATTTTAAAAAATATCGCTCTAGAAGAAGCATGGAGCTCAATTAAACCAGATGTAAGTCACTTTCGTGTTTTTGGAAGTAAAGCATGGGCCCATATTCCAAATGAGAAACATAAAGCTTTAGAACCTAAGAGTGAAAAATGTATTTTTGTTTGATATTCTAAAGATGTCAAAGGATACAGACTTATTCCACTTAAGTCCAAAAATGTTATCATTAGAAGAAATGTAAAGTTTGTTGAAAATATATAGGCCTACGAGCCTAGTTCGACGAATGTGCCACCTTTCTCTATCCCGTCTACTTCTGAAAATATTTCTTCTTCATATGATGGCAGCGAGGATGACAATCCTCCCCCACCTTCTCAGGATCCTCCTTCAACTCCTCAGCTTCCAAAATGGGTCCGTGCTACTTGGGATGCAACAAGTGCTCTTGCCGATGATCCTACAAATCAGTGTCGCACACGTTCTCAGTTCGATAGAGCCTCTTCTTTACTGGCTCAAGCTTCAGCGAATTATGATCCTGACACCTTTGCAGAAGCTTCAGGCCATCCAGATTGGGATGCAGCTATGAATAAAGAATATCGTTCATTATTGGCAAACGATACATGGGATCTTGTTCCTCTTCCAAAGGGATGAAAACTTGTTAGATGCAAATGGGTTTACAGAACCAAGTATGGCCCAGATGGAAAAGTTGATAAACATAAAGCTCGTCTTGGATCTAAGGGTTTTTCACAAGTTGAAGGCATTGACTATACTGAAACCTTTTTCCCTGTTGCCAAAATGAACTCTATCCGCCTTATTCTTTCCCTTGCTGCCTCTTTCAAATGGGAAGTCCATCAGATGGATGTTAAATCTGCGTTCTTGCATGGAGACTTGCATGAAGAAATCTATATGGAACAACCTATTGGCTTTATACAAACAGACTCCATCCTTGTATGTTGGCTTAAGAAATCCCTTTATGGTCTCAAGCAAGCCCCTCGAGCTTGGTATGCCAAAATGGATAGCTTTCTTTTAGAAACTGGCTTTTCTAGGTGTCATTCTAACAATATTGTCTACACCAAGAAAGTAGGCAAGTCTCTTATCATTCTTGTTCTTTATGTTGATGATCTTATCCTTACTAGTAGTGATCCCAACCTTATAAACCATGTGAAGTCCAACCTTAAAAAGAAATTTGAAATGACAGATTTAGGACACTTGCATTATTTTCTTGGTCTTCAAGTCTTGCAATCCAAGGAAGGTATTTCCCTTTCCCAGTCCAAGTATGCTTGTGATTTTCTACGCCATTTTCACACAGAAGACTGTAAGCCAGCCCCTTCTCCCTTTCAATCTGGAGCCAAACTTGCAGTCACTTGTACTTCCCCTGAAGTTGATGCTACCTTATACCATTAACTTGTAGGAAAACTTTTGTACCTAACCCATACTCGTCCTGACCTTTCCTTTGTTGTTGGCCTTATTGCTCGGTTTATGCAAAACCCACATGAAAGTCATTGGAAAGCAGCTAAAAGAATACTTCGTTATGTTCGAGGTATAGTTCAATTTAGGATTCATTACAATGCAAAAGCATCTCCTTTATTGGTTGGTTTCACTGATTCCGATTGGGCTAGTGACCCTGATGATCGGAAGTCTACTGCAGGTTGTGTTCACTCTTGGTTCAGGGCCTATTACATGGGCTTGCAAGAAACAAAGTGTCATTTCTCTTTCTTCAGCTAAAGAAGAATATCGTGGCATTGTAGAAGCTAATAAGGAGGCCCTGTGACTTCGTCAGATCCTGTCAGAGTTTGGCTTTCAACAGCAGCATCCAACTACACTTTGGTGTGATAATCAAAGTTCCATTCAACTATGCAAAGATCCAGTCCAACATCAGTGCAACAAACACATTGAACTGCACATGCACGTCATCAGAAAGCTCATTCATGACCATGTTCTTGAAGTGCAATATTGTTCAACAAATGATCAAGTTGCAAACATCTTTACAAAGGCTCTCACAGAGGCGAAGTTTACTAAACTTCAATTTATGGTTGGAGTTCAACAAGTTGTCACTAGGGGGGATGGGCTCTAGTGCCACCTTCCTTCTCCTATTGTGTCATATTTGTACATCTTTCAATCCTACCCCAAGTTGTTCTTAAGGGGAGATGTTAGGATATTCTAACACATATGAAATAGTTAAGTATAACTTGGTCTAGTGTAAAGTTAGGTAAAGTGCGTTTCTTTATTATGTACTTTTGTAACTTATAATCTGACGGTCACGATATGTTCTAGACATGAAATGATCCGACGGTTCATTCTCTTCTCAGTATTACCGACACTTGATCTGTGGCTTAATACTCGATTGGTCCATGATCTCTATTTAAAGAGCATGGAGGGTCATTTGTAGGTTAACCATTCATGATAGAAGCTTATGTAAATTTTCATTCTTTTATTAATAAATTGTCTGAAGTGCCCGCGTTGGCTCAGGTCGTGGACTGTTTCCCTATTTGAGGGTTTTAGCCACGTCAACAATACTGGTGTATTGACCTGTGATCTATTTGTGAGCGGTGTCCTTTGGTGTTCTATCTAAGGAACTTACCCTGTAAATTCCTACACCTCTACCCAATGTTTTAAAACTTAACCCACTTGGAATCAGTTGAGGAAAAACTCAAACTTGAAGTCAAACTCGGAATGACTCAAATTGATCTAATTCCAATGGTTCAGTTTACTAAAAAAATGTAATGGCCCAAACTTCAAAAGCATAAAGAAGATTTCATTACCAATTGCATAATCCACATGAGAGGTAAGTGTGAGGAGTCGTCCCTGGGAGTCGAAGAACACAACTTACAACTTGTGAACATCAAGTTGTCATGAACCAGTGTCTGATCCTATTCACTACAACCAGCATGTGGAGGACGACTCTCCACCCAAACATATGCTCAGTGCCACCATATCTTTATGTAACTAGCCATCCTCAAACCTTTAATCAACTACCTCTGTCAGTGACTAATCCTTGTTTTCTACTAATTCTCCCCATCCATTAAATAGAACTCTTTTATCCAAAAAAATGGATGAAAAACTCCACATATAATCCACTTGTTATCATGCAATTTTATTGTTATCTTAAGCTTTCTTTCATTTAACCTTTTTCATAAATTTATCTTATTTTGTTGTTTTCTTTTCATTCATAAGAGCAAAATGGTCTCTCCACCTTGCCTTCTTGCTGATTCGTCCTCCTAGACTTCTCTTTTGTCTTCTATTTCTCAATAGATGGTGATCAAGGAGCACAATGAATTTTTCAATCCAAGTTGGCAATATGGATAACGCAACGAGATGCATGACAAGCAGAGAATGCTAGGATGGGAAACAAACAAGTTGAACTGCTACGAAAGTTATGTAGCAACTAAACTATGAAATTTGATGTATGTAAATCTAACTACAATGTAAGAAAAGCATTAGCTAGACTATAAAAGATAAGATGTAAGTCTAATCACTACGAAAGCAACTTCTAAAATGAAAAGATAAATGGAGTAGGGTAAGAGAATGATACCTTCACTTACCTAAGTGCAAGAGTTGCAATGTAAGAGTCCATTTTTGGGAGTTCCATAGGAAAGTAGAGAGCCATGTTTTATTTTCATTCATAAAAGTTTCTTCTATTTATTTATTATTAGCTTTCACTCTATTTAGTTATTTTATTCATAATTATCATTATTGTTGTTGTTGTTAATAATAAAAAGGAGCATTACAAAAAATACAGAAAATATATAAAATCTACTGAAAATTTTTATTTTTTTTAAATTCCAAACCATTTAAGACAAACAGAACACACAGTTTGCACACATGCACACACACAGATGAATCTATCAAAATGCCACTGAGTGCAATACATGCAGGTAGTTATTAGACCTATTATGGAAGGTGAAAAGTTAGAGAATTGTATTGTTAATAAGTAACTGGGAATTTCAATGAATAAGGATCAATCTATCAAAATGATACTCAGTGCAATACATACGGGTAGTTATTAGGCCTATAATGAAAGGTGAAAAGTTAAAGAATTGCAAATTGTTAATAATTGACAGGGAATTTCAATGAAAAAGCTTCATGTTGACCTTTAAACTTTTGAGCCTTCCAACAATTATGTATACCCATAATGAATATACAAATGTCATGCATCCATGTGTTACAAAGAGCAAAACAAACTGGGTTTGAGATTGTAATGCACTTGCAACAGAACCTTTCAACATATTTATGTTTTGTATTCACTTTGTGAATATAGGTCTTATTCAAATGGTATTTTCCAGTAAGCATTGCAACAGCAAATGTGATATTGAATTAAGAAAAAGTCCAAATTAAAATTCCAAATCTCAATTAATACCACATCAAGACACTTTTGATCTAATTTTTGTGAAATAGTCTACTCGTAAATTTCAAACTAATACATGGGTTGTACAAGGCAGTATAATAGACCAGTGCCCAGATCTCCATTTCAAGTAACTTTTAAGGTTTTCAAAAAATATATGTATATATAGACAGTGCACCACAACTACTCAGTCAAGTAAGGCCAGATTGGTACTGAACCCATCAAGTCATGCCTTGACTCAGCCAATTTCGTACCAAACTTGCCCTTCAAACTGATCTCTACTGGCTTAGTCAGTATGCTCGGTGATCAATCAGTCGAGTTAATCACATCTGAGTAAACTTTGGACTGATTTTAAAAAACTGTCCCCACCCTTCAATCATCTGCTAACACAAGGAAAACCCTAAAAACCAATATCATATAAAACAAGCTCTGCCCAAAATTCGCGATCCTCATTTAAATATGAGGTCCTTGTTACTTTTATCACAAAAATTGCACACGGTGCTATCTGAAAGACACCACTGGCTTTTGTCAGCAAAAATTACCATAAAGTACCTTCTAAAACACATGACTAGCTGGATTTGACCTATCGATTTCATTCCTGACTTATCTGACTTAGTTAAAGTTCTATGGATTGTCCATAGTTTATAGAACCCGTACATAGGTGATGTCATTTTCTAAATCCTTCTAGTTGATGTTAAAAGAGGTCCTTATCACGTTTATCACAAAATTTGCCAACAATAACTTCTGAAAATCACCTCTAGCTTTTGTCGGTGAAATTTACCATAAAATAGCTTCTAAAGCACATGATTAGCTGGATTTGACATTTGGTTTTCGTTACTCTGACCTTTGGTTTTCATTCCTGACTTACTGAATTATTTAAAAGTTTTCTTGATTGCCCATGGCATATTGAATCCGTAAATAAGTGATGTCATTTTTTAACTCCTATTTGAGGTTACAACAATCATGAAAAGAATTAGCTTTATTGTCAATAAAGTTCTTTCCTAGACCTATTGTTACTTGTTTCTAATAAAAACTCCAATGCAGTGAAAAAAATAAGAACAGATTCTCATTAGAAAATAAATATGCAATAACTTGTATGTAGTATGTACCATATCTCTGACTTCAAATATTGGTCATGTAAGAAACAGATCAATAAGGCAAAAGCTCTTTTGAATTTAGCAAGAAGGTCAGTTACACTTATCCTCTAAGAGCACATTAATGAGCATCCCAAAACGTTATCTATCATTCCCCAAATGTAAGATTGATTCAATTTTAACCTCTGATGGTGGACACCATGTACCAGTCTCAGAATAAGTTTGTCAAACTGCAGCACAATAGTAGATGTCATCCCATGCCTAACCCAAATAACAAAAACCCCTCTTACAAATCAACAGCTTCACATTGAGCAATTAATCATATTGCAATAGCTATGGCCAATGACATGTCTCTCAAAGGTTACAAATTGTCTACATGAAGTAAGAAATGAAAGAGATGCATTTATTTCTGCCCACTACTGCAATACTTGAACGACAGAGCTTTCACATGCTGTAATTGGAACACAACTCCTTCGATACGTATCTGACTTTCTCTCTTGAATATTATCAGAGCCAGACAGATTACTCATTTACAAAATTGTCCATCCATTGTTGATATTCTGATGATGACAAATATGATGAAACTCAGTCGCTTTCCTCCTCTTCTATAACTGGTTCTGGTTCATACAACATAAAAATTACAGATAATTAGAAGAATCATTGAAAAACAATATCACGAAACAGAAAGCAACTTTTATCAGACTGTTGATACTCATTCACATTTACTTAACATACTTCTGCTTTATATTGCTTCCTAGCTGTATAGCCATATGATTTTCCTTATTGCATTTTGATTTATATTTAAATACCTTAGGAATTTGACTGATATACTCTAGCCAAACATGTTCAATCCCACTAAGCGTCTTCTGTTAAAATTGGAAACTAGGGCCAGAATCCACTTTGGACAGCTCATTTGATGGAGATGATTATTGCACTGAATTCCTCTTTTTGAGAGGACCAAAATCGACCTAAAGATCATCAAATTTGGATACGCAGAAGTGTGTTTTTGAATTTATTCCCTCATATGTGCAAATTGTCAAGGTCAGCCACATCATCATGTAGGCGCATGAAGCCCAAGAGACATGTCACTTCACCCTCAATGATTTGTATAAATAAGTGAGACCTCCGACCCCATTTGACTTCATCATCTCAGATTCTTCTCTCTCCTCATCTGATTGGTTCGTACAGCTTATTGGGCATCTATTTTCCTCACACGTGTGGCAGCAAAAGGACGAATTGCACGACAAATTACAGGGCTGAAATTTCAGTCTGTTGCAGGTTTGACCAGCGTTGACTAGGGGTGTTTTGAGTCTTGACCACATTTGACTGAGATCTTTGGGTCAACTTCATTTTTGGCAGGCCACATTTATTGGTACAGGAACAGAGGAATTCTGTTGATTTTGACCGCAGAACAATCGCAGGGTTGACCACAGAGTTTAACCAAGTTTGACTGTTGTTTTCATGACTGCATTGAGCTGACTTTGACCAGAAAAGAAGGCCAAGATTGACTGGGTTTGACTGAGCTACATAGAAGACTGTTTGATGCTGCATTGACCAGCATTGACTTTTTGGTTAGGGCACAATTTGACTGCTGTTGACTGCAGATTTGACTATGATTTGGCAAGTCAATTTTCACTTTTTCACTCTCTCTATTGAACATTTGATATAATAATAAGAATTGATCAAAGGGTTTTCCCCATTTTGGAGATTTTCCCTAGCATTCGCCAAATCTGGTGTTCTCTTGTCTTGGCTTGTCTTCTGCATTTTACTGCTCATGTTCTATCTACAGTCACTATCAATGTGATTTAAGGTTAATGTGATTGCTAGTGGAAACTAATTTGGAAATTGTCATTGGGCTGCTAAAATTTTATTGAAGTAATTGTGCTAAGAATAGAACATACCATGTTAACTAAAATTAACATGATATCAGAGCCCGGGTGAAGACAAATCCCAAGCAAGAGAGAGAAAAACAATCACTAAGATATGTTGGACAAGACTATTGGACAAGCCTCAATGGCTTCTACATCTTACTTCAAGACTAAGGATAAGCTCAATGACAAATCTGACTATCATGCATGGAGAATGACTTTGGACTTGACTTTGAAAGAGCATGATGCAATGGATTATGCAAGGGAAAAGTGGTGGAGCCTACATCAAATGCACTGGCTGCTGCTAAGACAAAGTATAAAAAAGTGAGGTCAGAGCTAAGAAAATTATCATTGACTCCATTCAAAAGCATTTGGTTAACTATATTTCTGATTTAGGAACATCTAAGGAGATGTATGATAAGCTGGTTGGGATGTTCAAAGTGAACAATGCAAATCAAATCCTCTTTCTCAAAAACAAATTGAACCATATCAAAATGAATAAAGGGGAGCCTATCCAATCCTACTTCATGAGAATAACACAAATCAAGAATGACCTTCTATCTATTGGAGAAGGTATTGCTTACAAGGAGTTCACTCTCATTGCACTTGGAGGTATTTCAAGACCATGGGATGTATTTACCACCAACATTCTCAACAATGACAAGATACCTGGTTTCGATGAGTTATTGGCTAGATGCACTCAAGAGAAAACAAGGATGATGGAGAGAGATAAACCCTCCAATGGAAATAAACCTACAGTCTTCTCCGCTCATGCAAACAGGAAGAATAATGCTGGTCCAAGGAGACATGGTCAAGGATTCAATAAAGGAATTCCTAGAAGGATGAAAAGGAATGTGCTACAATTGCAACAGGTTTGGCCACTATGCTAGAGAGTGTCCCCACAATAAGAATATTCCAAGGGATGATGACAACAACAACAACCACAACAATTTCAAAGTCATTGGCAATCAAAGGAACAACAAGTTCAACAACAAAGGAAAAAGGAATGCTCCCGCTACTCGAAATGGAAATGGTCAACCTCCCAAGATGTTAATTTTAGGTATGTTCTATGCTTGAGAGCAATTTACTTCAATTTTCTTATTAGCCCAATATCAATATCCAGTTTAGCAATCACATCAACATGAAAGTAAAATGCAGATAGAACATACACATAAACAGTAGAACACAAGCCAATACAAGAGGACACAAGATGTGGCACCAACCAAGGACAAACCCCAATGTGGGCAAACCCTTGATCAAATCTTCTTTAGTCTTCAATAGTTCAGCAGACAGATAGAGATAGTACAAATATACAAATCTGAGATTTTATGACAGCAGCAGTAAAGCCTAGATCAGAAATGTCAATGTTGATCAAACAAGATGGAAACCTTCCTCTAAGTGACTTGGTCAAGCCCAGTCAACTTCAATCTTCAACAATAAGCTCAATGCATCCTTCTTGTTGCTTGGAAGATCCTCCACATGGCAACAACAGGTTGTTGCAATCACAATTCAATCTGGTCAAAACATTGACCCAACACTCCTCCACAAAATGTTGATGTCCTCCACTGCTTGCTTGTTGCTCCTGCAAATCGGGCCCAATATGCAGCACTTAACCCTCTACGCTATCAGCAAACTAAATTTCTATGATGTCAGGCTCCTACAAGTAGCCCATCAAACTAACTCAACACATACAATATGCACTACAAAATGTGTGCACTAGCAAACCATTCTAGGGTAACTTGGTTGCTGCAATTCTGGATTGGTTAGGGCACCCCACCACAGTCCTAACAACCCTCAAACTAACCCAGAATTGCTTCCTCTTGCTACGGCTGTCCTCCAATAGGGTGATGCCCTCCACGCTGCTCCTTTAGGGCAGTTTGAAGCCCAACTCACAAACTTGTCTCCCCAAAAATGGTCGTGTCATCCTATAGATCCTTCACTATGCCTGTAGCAGCTTCTTCAGCGGTTTCTTAGCAGGATTGTTCACCCTTTGACAAGACACTAAGACAGTCCCCTCACCCTTGGCCTTCAAGATCAAGACTATGGCCCTCAAGGCAGCACCTTGGCCTCCTCAAAGATGCCCAAAACAGTCTTCCATCCCTCGTTGTCTTGTCCTTAGCTTGTTGTGCGTATTATTCTCTTTGTTGCAGAATTAGGGCCACCTTTTGACGGCGGATTAGGACATCCTTTGCTGCGTATTGGAGCTCTCATTAATAGAAAATAGATCTTCTTTAATATGCGGCTAGATCTCTTCTTTGACTGTGGCTAGGGCTCTCCCTTTGACTGCGGCAAGGTCTTCTCCCTTTGATTGCAGCTAGGGCTTCTCCCTTCTCACTAGGACTGCGGCTAGATCTCCCTCCTGACCTCTCTTGCCACCAAACCCAAACGAGTGGAGAGAGATCATGAGAGATGTGTGTAACAAATGACTTGAGGCCTCCTCTATTTAAATGCAATGTTGACGTTGAGATGGGGGTTATTTGGTTGCTGGCCAACCTTGACAAATTGTCAAATAATATAAATAAATTCATATCTCCATAAATACATGATGGAATCGAATGATCTTTAGATCAATCATAACCCTCTCGGAGAGAGGAATCCAAGAAAAATATCAATTGCCATAAATAAGATGACCCACATGGAGTTTGGCCCTAGTTTCCAATTTTAACACTCCCTCCCAACTAGGGAGAACTCCATCTATTAATCCATCTATCAGTTGGTACTATCTCAACCATCAATGCATTGCTCTGCTCTGTTGAACTAAGAAGAAGAAGTGATCGAGAATGTATCATACCATTCTCTACTAACCCGAAGTCAGTCCTAGATGAAAGAGTGTTTTGTACCACTCTTACTGATCCAAAATCAGTTCCAATTGGTCCCAGATCAATATAGGTCATCCTAGCATAGGGAGTACAGTATACACGATGCATCCATTGGTAGTAGATGAGAGGTACTTCCCATGAGTCCCAGACTGCAAGGATAGGATGTCTCAACAGGAGAAGCATGAACCACTCATCCTGCCTACATGTCTCCATGTGGTATCCCAGGGGAAAGCTGAACCACTCACCTTGTACGCAACAAATCACTAGGGGAAGGCTGGACCACTCACCCTATGATTGTGTCTTAGTAAGAGAAGGATGAACCACTCATCCTGCCTACATAGCAAACCACTAGGGGAAGGCTTAACCACTCACCCTATGGTTGGTCATAGCTCCAAGACGTACCCCATGCCCCTGAAGCTCCCAGAGCTCAATATCCATATCATACAAGACCCTCAGGAGAGGGTCTCTCCAAGACTCCTAGTCGCTCTTGGAAAGTCAAGAATTTGACCTTTCCCAGGGGCTTCGTCAGAATATCGATGACCTGCACATCAGTCCCAATGTGATGGAGTTTTATTGCTCCTCATTGTACCATGTCCCGAATAAAGTGGTACCTGATGACTATGTGCTTAGAGCGATCATGAAATACAGGATTCTCTGATAATTGGATCCCACTCTAGTTGTCGCAAAGGATCATGGTGGTATCTAACACATGTCCAAACAGCTCACTAAAGAGCATCCTCAACCAGACAACTTCACAGGAGGCCATACTCGCAACTATGTATTCGGCCTCAGCGGTGCTCAAGGCAATCGACTTCTGCTCCTACTCATCCAAGATATCAAAGCAGAACCCAAAGAGAATCAACACCCAGAAGTGTTATTGTGATCCACCAAACTGCCTACCCAATTAGCATGCATCCTCACATCTTCGGCAGCCTATCTCAATCCATGAGTGATTGTGCCCCGAAGATAATCTCAAAAGATTTTTGGCACCAATCCAACGTGTGATGATGCTCAACCATATATTGGCTCAACGTGTTAACAGCAAAACATATATCCGTACAGGAGTTCACCAAGAACATCAATACTCCTATGAGTTGACGATACTCAGAGGCATTTCCCAATTCAGGTCTAGCAGCACTATCGCAAAACTTCTTAAAGTTAAGCTCCATCGGAGTAGTCACAGGCTTGCAGTTCATCATCCCAAATCTTTCAAAAATCTTCACAACATATTTTCCTTGAGATAGGAAAATTTCTCCTGGCTTTTGCCAGACTTCCAACCCTAAAAAGTAGTGCATCAGTCCTATGTCCTTCATTTCAAATTCGGAATCCAAGTCCCTCTTACTTTTGTAAATGAGAGGGTTTGTACCTATAAAAAATAGGTCATCCATATAAAGCACCAGTATGAGAGTTCTATCATCCACAATCTCAACTTCATCAAATAGTTGTCAATCCTCTCACACCAAGCCCAGGGTGCTTGCTTCAAACCATAGAGATCTTTCTTCAACCTGTATACATGAGATTCTCGATCATGAACCTCAAAACCCTCGGGTTGTTCCACATCTATCGTCTTGCTATAACTGGAGGGGAATGGTCCCCTTGTAAGTTTTCCCTTGGTACATCCCAGACATATACCTTCATGCTCTTCTTTGAATTCAAGCATCCCTGTCACCATCTGACTCAGATCAAGTATGGCCTTGTAATGAAGATGAGCAAACCTCCGGTGCCAAAGTTCAGATTGAAGAGATGTGTCGCAATACCTAGCTCCTAATGGACTTCCTACAACTTGATACAACATGCCAACCCTGAACCCAAGAGTAAAATCATCTTTAAAATTTCTTTTCCAAACATGTACCTTTCCATCAATGAATGCCACCTTGTAGCCTTTGTCTTCCATTGCCGAAATGGACACCAGATTCTTCTTGAGATCAAGTACATAGAGAACTTCTTGTAACTGAATCATGTTACCCTAATTCAATTGAAGGGTAACATTCCCTATACCCTTTACGGGATAGGTGGCATCATCTCCAAAAATAATCTCCAAGTTTGTTTCCTTCTCTATTAGATTAGAGAGAGCTTCCTTGAATCCGGTGAAGTGCCTTGAAGCACCACTATCAATAAGCCAATTCCCCAAAGTATCCAGAGGAGAGGTAGTCGAAAGGGCCGATATAAGATAATACTCCTTTTGCTTGTCAACAACATATGATTCTTCATACCTGGAGTTCCTTGCTTTCTTGGAGGGTCAACCATTTCCTTGATGTCCAACATTCCTTTTTCCTTTGCCATTGTACCTCTCATTCCTTCAATCATTGTTGTTGAAGTTACCCCTGGAATGATTGTGATCATCATCATGTGATGTGTCCCTTTTATTTGGACACTCCCTTGCATAGTGGCCAAACTTATTGCAAGCAAATCATTTGCCCTTCCTTCCACCGTTACATCCGAGCTTTCCATTGAAGTGACCTTTAGACCCTGCATTATTTCTCCTTTTGGCATGAGCGGAGAAAGCAGTGGGCTTGGCTTTAATAGAAGGCGTTTCTTGCTCCGCCATTCTTGTTTCTTCTTGAATGCATCTTGACATCAATTCTTCAAATCCCATAATTCAATCATTATTGAGAATAATGGTTCTAAATATATACCACTCGGGTGGGAGCCCTCCAAGAGTAGTGATAGTAAGTTCCCTGTTAGATATGATTTCTCCAATCGATAGAAAATCATTCTTGCTCCCAGTGATCCTTAAGAAGTAGGATTGAATATCCTCACCTTTTCCCTTCTTAATATCCTTACTCTTATTTTTGAGAAATAAAACTTAATTTGCATCACTAACCTTGAACATGTTTACCAATCTATCGTAGATGTCCTTGGAGGTGTTTAAATCGGAGATGTAGGCCACCAGACGCTTGTCAATGGAATCTCTGATAATCTTATTCGCTTTAACTTCACCCTTGCTGTACTTGTTCTTTGTAGCATCTGGTGCATTTGATGGAGGCTCGGGGATTTTACCCTTCACATAATCAAGCACTTCTTGTTCTTCCAATGTCAGATCAAGAGACATCTTCCATCCATGATAGTCAAACCTTTCACGAAGCTTATCTTCATCCAGGAAGTGGGATGAGGAACTCATTAAGCCTTTGACCTTGTCCAACTGTCTTCAGTGATTGCTCTTTCACTCTTGCTTGGGCTTTGTCTTCACCTCAGCTCTGATACCATATTAATTTTAGGTATGTTCTATGCTTGAGAGCAATTTACTTCAATTTTTCTTATTAGCCCAATATCAATATCCAATTTAGCAATCACATCAACATGATAGTAAAATGCAGATAGAACATAAACATAAACAGTAGAAGACAAGCCAAGACAAGAGGACACAAGATGTGGCACTAGCCAGGGACAAACCCCAATGTGGGGAAACCCTTGATCAAATCTTCTTTAGTCTTCAATAGTTCAGCAGACAGATAGAGATAGTACAAATATACAAATCTGAGATTTTATGACAACAGCAGTAAAGCCTAGATCAGAAATGTGAATGTTGATCAAACAAGATGGAAATCTTCCTCTAAGTGACTTGGTCAAGCCCAGTCGACTTCAATCTTCAACAGTAAGCTCAATGCATCCTTATTGTTTCTTGGAAGATCCTCCACATGGCAGCAACAGGCTGCTACAATCACGATTCAATCTGGTCAAAACACTGACCCAACACTCCACAAAATGTTGTTGTCCTCCATTGTTTTCTTTTTGCTCCTACAAATCTTGTTAGGGCACAATATGCAGTCCTTAACCCTCTATGTTGTCAGCAAGCTAAATTTCTATGTTGTCTTAAGGGCTCCTACAAGTAGCCCATCAAACTGACTCAACACATACAAGACGCACTACAAAATGTGTGCACTAGCTCACTGTTCTAGGGTAACTTGGCTGCTGCAATTTTGGACTGGTTAGGGCACCCAACCACAGTCCCTAACAATCCTCAAACTAAACCATAATTGCTTCCTCTTATGTTGTGGTTGTCCTCCAATAGGGTGTTGCCCTCCACGCTGCTCCTTTAGGGCAGTTTCAAGCCCAACGCACAAACCTGTCCCCCCAAAAATGGTTGTGGCATCTTATAGATCCTTCACTATGCTTGTTGTAGCTTCTTCAACAGTTTCTTAGCAGGACTGTTCACCCTTCAACAAGGCTCTAAGACAGTCCCCTCACCCTCGGCCTTCAAGATCAGGACAACGGCCCTCAAGGCGGGCACCTCGGCCTTCAAGATAAGGACTGCGGCCCTCAAGACAGCACCTCAAAACAGTCTTCCATCCCTCATTGTCTTGTCCTTTGCTTGTTGTGCGTATTAGGGTCTCTTTGCTGCAGAATTAGGGCCACCTTTTGACAGTGTATTAGGACATCCTTTGTTGCGTATTGGAGCTCTCCTTAACAGCGGATAGATCCCCTTTAATCTTCGGCTAGAACTCTTCTTTAACTACGGCTAGGGCTCTCCCTTTGACTACGGCCAGGGCTTTTCCCTTTGACTGCAGCTAGGGCTTCTCCCTTCTCACTAGGACTACGGCTAGATCTCCCTCTTGACCTCTCTTGCCACCAAACCTACACGAGTGGAGACAGATCATGAGAGATGTGTGTAACAAAACACTAGAGGCCTCCTCCATTTAAATGCAATGTTGAGGTTGAGTTGGGGTTGGTTGTTGGCCAACCTTGACAAATTGTCAAATAATACAAATAATTTCATATCTCCATAAATACATGTTGGAATCGAATGATCTTTAGATCAATCCTACACCTCTCAGAGAGAGGAATCTAAGAAAAGTATTAGTTGCCATAAATAAGATGACCCACATGGAGTTTGGCCCTAGTTGCCAATTTTAACACAAGAGGACAAGGCATGTTAGGTATGATGAAAGTAATGTTGTAGAAAAATAAGATGAATTTTATCTTATTTCCACTCTATAGACTACCTCTCATATAGATATGATGGATCATTGGTTGATTGATGGTGAAGCCTCAGGAACTTCACAAGGGGCCCTCTCAAATTTGGTTGAAAAGAAGACTAATCTAAAGACCATACTTGGAGATAAAGCCACCTAACCCATGAAAGGGACAGGTATTGTCACTCTTCACTTGAATCAAGGTCAAACCATACATCTACAAGAAGTGTTGTATGTGCCAGATCTGAAAAAGAACTTGGTGTGTATTTCTGCAATGGAAGACAAAGGCTTCAAGGTAGCTTTCATTGATCGAAAGGTACGCACTTGACAAAGAAACCCTATAGATGCATTTACTCTTGGATTTAGGGTTGATGGTTTCTATCAAGCTGGAGGAAGTCCTTTGGGAGCTTTGGCAAGCGATACTTTACTTCAATCTGAGTTATGGCACCAGAGATTTGCCCATTTAGATTACAAAGCCTTACGTGGGGTAAGGAAGTGTTGAAAAATGTGTAACTAGGTTTGGTCTTCATAACTATGAAATGTAGTTTTGATCAATGTTGCACGAAGCGCCCCCCCGCCCCCTCGGTTCCAAGCCCCGAAGCGCGTCCCGTACGGAAGCGCCTAGGAAGCTTGGCCGGGAGTGCCGCTTCCGAATTTTTTGCCGCTTCCTGGACTTTTTGGAAGCATGGCTCAGAAGCGTGCTTCATACGGCGCTTCAGGCGTCGGAAGCGTGGCGCTTCGGACGAGGAAGCGTACGCTTCCCATATGCTTCCGTACGCTTCCGGAAAAGCGTTTAGAAAATCGTTTTTTTTTTCATTTTTTTTTTTTTTATTTTAGGTGAGTTTGCTTGTTGGGGGTGGGTCCACCTTGGGTTAGGGTGACGAATGAAGGCAAAAAAAAATATAAATATAGCAGATGCTCCCTCATGGTAATGTTAAATTCTTAAAGTAAAAGTGACATTCTCCTTTATTTTCCATTTTCATCCTTTTACTTAAATTTTTAACATTACCATGAAATGACTCAGGATGTTTGAGAGTGGTTCCAGCCTCATCGGACTTCATATGAAGAAAATAGAATTTCATATCCTATTCAAAATTTAGCAGACTTAACAGTTTTCAGGAATTCAGGATCAACGGGATTGTGGCATTTCATTAGATTAATCATTATATCAAGTATGAAGGTATGTGATTAGCATTTAATCAAGAGCACCAAGCCCTATATGTACCCTAGTGTTGGTGGTGTTAATTGTTGAACTCCTTTGTCACGCGGCACGCCCTTAGCAGAAAATTACCTTTCAATCAAGTCAAAATCATCGATCAAGCATGTTAAGCTTTTTCTACCATATTTTAAGTCTTGAATTAGGTAGTTTGATCAAAATTGGGCAATGTTGACTAATATCCCCAGACAATCGACGTAGAGGCAAAGGCTAGACAAGAGGAGAAGAATCTAGATTCTAGATGGTTGATGCATCTAAATGGTTGATGCTCGAATAATTAATCATTAATGTACAATGGATGTTATATCTATCTTGATTTATGCAAAAA
>APFE031438331.1:56163-91947 GCA_000404065.3 Pinus taeda
TATAGCAGACGCTTTGCTTCCTAGATTTTTGGAAAATGACGCTTCCGCGTCCCTGCTTCCAAAAAACGTCCCCGCTTCGTGCAACATTGGTTATGATTCTTGTAAATTGTAAAATGAAAGAAAATTATTATTATTATTTTTGGAGAATGGGTTTCATGCTCAAGGTCTTTTATTTTATAGTCAAGCACCCATTGAGTGCTTCTAAGATTTGCCCTAGGTCAAGAAGTCAAAAGAGTCATTGTCATAAGCTGAAGACCCCTTCGGGCACATTGTAACTTGTAAAGAAAATTATTTTTGTCCTTAAAAGTGGCAAAATACCCTCCACGATCAAGTCAGCCTAGCAGTTGGAAAGTCGGCCTAATTTGAAGAGCCCCATCCATCTTTGAGAAGCCTATATAAAGGAGGAAAATTGACCTCCTTGAAGCGCATTCATCTCTCACTCATTCAAGCGAAGGAAGAAGAGGAAGAAGGTACTGAAGAAGGAAGAGGACGAAGAAGACTTGGTTTTGGGCTATTTCTCTCTCACATGTGTGAAGGAAGCTAGGGTTTTTGTAATATCCCTGAAGGAAATTTACAATGATAAACAGAGCATACATAGAAAAAACACACACAATTTCAAACAATATTAAACACCCAGAAAATGTCAAAATCTACGTTGACCTAAGTCATTTTATTAAGATAAATGACGGGGTACAATATGAGATCAGAAGGCATGCACCTGGGCTTGCCCAAAGCAAGCTAACAAAGTCCAGGTGATGAAATAAGTTGCTCAAACACAAGGTAGTTGTCCCCAACAAAGCTCTGCGCTGCCCTCGGAACTGCACTATTGGCTGCAAGAAATGGCTGCTAGGACCTCCTTCGGTGCTCAGAAAATTACAGGAAATTAACCCCAGCCTCTCCTCCAATAACCCACCAAAACCAACAAGGGTTTGGCCAAATGTTGACCTCGGAATTTCGGCCCAATTTCTCTTAGCTCACCTAGTTGCTAGGTATTTTGACCCACCCGTAAATGTCATTGTTGAAGGCTCCATATATGGCTGAGATATTCAGCAAATCCCCTTTCGGAACTCCTCCACAGGTCTCAGCCCCAAACTCCTCTTCCTCCCAGTGCCCCACGTGTGGCACAAAAAGGTATCACACAAGCCCATGCAATCCCTACTGAAAAAATTCTTGTCCCAACCAATTATCTCCAAAATGAGGCCCTGGAACTTCCCTAAATCTAGATGTCCCTTGATTATCCCAGAGATCCAACAAACCACTTGCCCCACAACAGCTCCTCCAATGACTACGCGTATTTTTCCTTTTGCGTCCCACTTGCTAAACCAACAACACAAATACACTGAAAAGGCTCCCAGATCAGATTGAAGGTGATGAAGACTCCTTCCTAGGCTGAGATTCTCGCCTGAAAATCTCGTGTTCAACAGCACATGCAGACTTGGCTTCCAACTCAAGCGTGCTAGTAAAGGTGAATGTTCAAATGATCAAACATGCCCCAAAATGAGTTGTTCATACTATTTTGTCAGTGTGCCTAAGATTTGCTCATGTAGGACCCAACCATCGATTCCCTTCATCCTTTCCCTCCAAGAGTGTGTATTTGCAAGGGGGGAGCATATTCCCTCTTCGGTCTGGCCCCCACTATCCACTAGTCATTCAATTTCCCTTTCTCCTACGTTGGGCCCTTGCCTTAGCTCCAAAACTTCAAGTGGGGTCCTGCAACCCACTTTTCCTAAGTGAAAGTACAAAATATGACAAAATTGACAAAAATGATATTTCCCCTTGGCAATATTGCTAAGTAGGACCCAACCATCGATTCCCTTCATCCTTTCCCTCCAAGACTGTGTATTTGCAAGGGGGGAGCATATTTCCTCTTTGGTCTGGCCCCCACCATCCACTAGTCATTCAATTTCCCTTTCTCCTACATTGGGCCCTTGCCTTAGCTCCAAAACTTCAAGTGGGGTCCCGCAACCCACTTTTCCTAAGTGAAAGTACAAAATATGACAAAACTGACAAAAATGATATTTCCCCTTGGCAATATTGCTAAGTGGGAATATCACAGTTTCTATAGCAGACTCCACAAGTTCAATCTTGAAGAAGGGAAGGCAAGAAGGTCAAGCAAATGTTACAAGAAGCCATCCTCAAGCTCCAGAAGTCAGACAAAGCCAAGCGAAGGTCTAAGGAAGTCATGGGAGGCTAAAAGAAGCTCACACGTGTGGCAACTGCAACTCTAGGAGGGCCGAAAATTTCATATCTATAGTGGAGGCCGAAATTCTACAACTAGAGGTTGAAGTTGTGTTATTGGAAAAGATTTGATTGGGTTTGACTAGGACAAGGAAAGCACATCATCCGGAAAGGTTGGACTTGGTCTTGGAGGGTATTGGTCTTGGTCTAAAGGTCTTGGAATTCGTCAACTGAAGAATCTATAAGGAAGTGAAGAGATTTGTGGGTTTTCCTCTCATTTGGAGAGCTTTTGGTCCTGGTTTGACGCGTGATATTCCTAGGGAAAATTTATAGTAAATATACAAAGCAAACATAGACCAAAAGCCATAAAACAGTGAACATAATCAGACCATGAACTGCGCCAAAAATTGTGCAACTGAGCCCTTTTATTGATAAATAAAGGGTGTACAATGTGGGGTTGGAAGGAATGCACTCGGGCTTGCTCGAGGCAAGCTAGTAAATCCCCGAATGATAGATAAGTCACCCTTTTCAAATATGTTGCTGCGCTGCTCTAGCTCTACGCTAAAGTTTCCCAGAAATATGTTATTGGCTGAATAGAACTACTGTTAGGACCCTCTCCGATGCTTTGAAAATTCTGGAAAATTAATCTCGGCCTCTCCACCAAATACACAAAATAACCTACAAAGGATTTGGCCAATGATTGACTTCGCAAATTCAGCCCTATTTTCCCTCAATGGCTCAACTGCTGGGTGATTTGACCAGCCTGTAATCCTACTGCAAATGCCTCCAAAATAGCTACAATCCTCACCAAAATACTTCTCCGGCCCTCTCTCCAAGTTTCAGCCTCAACCACACCTCACTCCTCAACCACCAGGAGTGCCTCCACCATGAACTGCGCAATCCTTGCGCTGTTGTCGCTGAATCTCTCCTTGGAATCGAACCTCCTGTTGTCCGTACGAAAAGATAAAGGTAGAACCACCTCCTTGGGCTGGCACTCAGAGTCCATCGAAGCAAGGGTTGAGATCTCCACCTGGAGACACTCGTGTGCTAAACAACACTTGCAGACTTGGCTTCAGCTCAAGTGTGCTATTGTCAAAAGACAGATTTGCAAATGATGAATGAATGAGCAACTGAGTGTCTCTTCCTCCTTTTGTCAAGATGCCTCCAAAATGCCCATGTGGGCCCAGCACGAATTTCCCACACCAAATCCATTCCAATGAAAGCATATTCCTCATGTGGGCAGAAATTCCCATGAGGTGGCCCCCACGCTCCACTAAGGCCATAATATTTCCTCCAGCTCTAATGTTTGGGTGTGCTCTGAGCCAAAATCATGTGTGCGACCTCTAAACCCACATCTCCTAAGTGCAACCGTGCAATATAGCAAAATTGATCAAATTTGATATTTCACTTAGCAAAATGCTAAGTGGGAATATCACAATCCTCCCTGCCAAAACGTTGCTTGTCCTCAAGCAACTTCAACGAAGGATGCTAAAGTATTTGCTCCCCTCCTAGGTGGCATCCTCATTGCAAATGCCTCCATCTGATCAAAATCTCCTTAATGACCCGGTTTCTCAAGTGCCTCTCCCGGGTATCCAAAATGGTCTCTGGTTCCAACACTAAATGCCCCTCATAGTCCATAGGAGGTAGTTCTATAGCTGTTGTAACCTGTTGTCCCAACACCTTTTCAGGCAAGACACATAAAAGATTTTGTGCACCTGACTCCCCGGGGGTAGCTCCAGCTCATATGCTTCCTCCCCAACCCTCCGAGTGACACCATACGGTCCATAGAAGCAAGGTTTAAGGTTCTCACCCCCCTTCTGCTTGAGCGATGACTGTCGATATGATTGAAGCCTCAAGAAGGCCAAGTCCCCTACTTCGCACTGCCTCTCAAGTCTGCCCCTGTCTGCATAAAGCTTCTGTTAGTTTTGGGCCATCTGCATGTTGTCTTTAAGAGCCCTCAAAATGTCTCGGCTCTCCTGTATCCAATCCCCTGCTGTCTCCAAACATGACGTTAACAATAGGCAACGCATCGTAACCATACAAAGGTCGGAATGTAGACATACCTATGGACATGTGGTATGTAGTGTTGTAGCAGTATTCACCCAAGTGCAGCCACCATATCCATGCTCGTTGTCGAATTGTCACATAGTTAGCGAGTAGCCCTCCAACCACTTCTTAACTATCTTCGTATGTCCGTCCGTCTGAGGGTGACAGCTAGTACTCGGAGTCAGCTCAGTGGCCAACAACCAAAATAGCTCCTGCTAGAATCCACCCATGAACTGGTTATCCCAGTCACTAACAATGGTCTTTGGGAGACCATGTAGCTAAAACACCTCCTTGAAGAACAATTCAGCCACCTGTGATGTCGAGTACCGGGCTGAGATGGCGAAGAAATGGACAAACTACGTGAGGCGATCCATCACCATGTAAATGGAGTCCTTGCCCTGTACTGTGGGCAACCTGGTAATGAAGTCCATCAATATGCTCTCCCATTTCCCCTAAGGGATGGGAAGCGGCTGCAATAGGCCTACAAGGTGTGTTTGCTCACCCTTGTTCCACTGGCATGTGTCACACTCCCTGATATGCCTCAAAACATCATCCTTGAGGCCCCTCCATGCAAAACACTCTCTACTGGCCCTGTATGTCTTCGTGAACCCTTAGTGCCTTGCTAGTGGTGAGTCATGGGTAGCCTATAGAATCTTCTCCCTCTGTTGGGAGTTGGGTACCAAATAAATCTACTCTTAGAAGTAGATCACCTCATTCATTACCCTATACCAGTCATCTGCCACCATCCCATTAAGGACCTCACACACGGTACTCCACTAGTAGTTGCACCCTCCAATCTGGGGAAATACTCATAGAAGAGATAGCAATTGCCCTTCTAAACAACGCATCAGCCACCACGTTGTGTTTTCCCTTGACTTACTCAATGTCAAAGTCATATGCCTAGAGCTTGCAAACCCACTTTTGTTGCCTCTCCTGCCACTGTTTATGCTCCAAGAACCTGAGGCTGTTGTGTTCTGTCTTGACTTTGAACCTATTCCACACCAAATATTGTCTGAACTTAGCTGCGCATGCATAATGGCCAGCATCTCCTTGTCATATATGGAGTACAGTAGCTCACGGGGCAATAGCTTGTGACTATTAAAAGCTATGGGGTGCCCTCCCTGCATCAACACAACCCCCACACCCACTCTCGATGCATCTCACTCCAGCACAAAGGGTTGCTTGAAGTCGAGGAATGCCAATACCAAACAATTACTCATTACCTGTTTAAGCGCTCAAAAGCCTCCTTCTATGTAGTGGTCCACTCAAATGCCCTTTTCTTCGTCATGTCAGTGAGGGGTGTTGCTAGCTGGGAGAAGCCCTTCACGAACTTCCTGTAATAAGTGCAAATGCCCACGAATCCCCTCAGCTCTGTCACATTCTGGGGCACTGGCCAATCCCGGATAGCTCGAAACTTCTCCCAAACTCGCACTTGGAAAATTTAGCATAACACTGCTTCTCCAGAATGCGCAACACTATCTCAATATGCTGCAAGTGATCCTCCCAAGTCCGACTATAGATCAGCATGTCATCGAAGAGCACTAGCACGAACCTCCTCAACTAGTGCATTGGTCAGCCCGAAAGGCATAACGAAGAACTCGAAGTGCCCATAATGGCATCGGAATGTTGTCTTTGGGACATCCTGGTCCCTCACCCGACTCTGATGGTACCTCAACCGCAAATTAGTCTTCGAAAAGAACTTAGCCCCCCTCAACTCATGCATCAGTGCATCTAGACGTGGGATGGGGTGGCTGTTCTTCAGTGTATTTTGTTGAGGGCTCAATAATCTATGTACATGAGCAAGGACCCATCATTCTTCTTCATCAGGACAACTGATGAAGCAAAAGGACTGTGTTATGAATTAAAATTAATTAAACTCGATATATATATATATTATTATATATATATATATATATATATATCTATTTTAAATAATAATATTATGACACTAATAATACATACTAATTAATTAATAAATTAGTAAATAAATTAAATTAAGATAAGACATTTAATTAGTTTTGAATAGACACCATTCTCAAGGGATGTGTCTTTTGAGCTCATGGCCAGTGAACTCCTATAAAGGAGAACCACCATAACCTTGTAACAATCATCCTTTATCTAAATAAAAAATTAGATATATTAATATGTTAAAGAAACATCAATGTATCTGAGCATTACGATCGTCAGTGAACAATTTAAAGTGCTCCATTGGAATCAAAGCCGGTTCTAGTCCTCCAAGACACCAACACTCGTTTCTCCATTGTTCCATCCCTCCGTTGTTTGCTCCATTCACCATTCCGCTATTCATTCCACTATTCCATCCCCTCACTATTGCTGCTACCCGTATTCTGATACCGTCAATCATCAATCCATGTTGCCACCGTTGGTCGATTCCTGTCTACGATGTCCTTCCTCTACTAGCCCGTTGTCGGTGTTGTTAGCTATTCACCAAGTCATCGACTAAGCCCACACGGTGCCTAGTTGTCGGCACCCTTCCGCCATTCCAACAAGATTAAACGCGTAAGTCTCCGCCCTCGACTGCTGCGATAGCATCCCACGCAGACATAGCTGATAAAAGCACCAACTCCCATAGTCAAACAACGTGGCCCCGACCAAAAAGTCAACAAGTAAAGTAGATGTCAATTCATAAATGACTCAGCGTAATAAATAAGGGATTCGATACACCGTTGATTTGCGTTAGTACAAATGTTGTCATACCATTTGAGAATTGTAATATAAATCGTGGTCAATAGCCCGCATATAGTTATATTATAAATCAACATAACTCAATTAATTAAATTTATTTAATTAATTAAGTTATTTAATAAATAAATAAAATATATTATATAATAATTAAATTATTATATTAAAAAAATAAAAAATAAAGAAATTGATTCTGCAAGAAAAAAGAGGAACGAAATGGGGAGTAGTAATAATGACGATAATGTGAAGAAATTTCAAGAAGAACTGGACAGAATGCACAAGTGCCTTGGTGATGTGGAAAGGAAGCAAAATGATCTCTGGAAAAGTCAAGACAAAATGGCAAAGAATATCATAGCAATAAAGAGCATGATAAGCCAGTTTATGGGAGGAGCCAATCCACCTTTTAACCCCTCGCCTACGCAAAGTCCCAAGACTCCGGAAGGTGGAATTTTTCCAAGCCATGAATTTTCATCAATGCATGAAAAGCCACGAGTACCGCATATACAGTTTGAAAAAAGTAAATATCATACAAATTTTCCCAACAAAGACTACCTTAAAATTAAAATATAATTACCTAAATAAGATGGTAAGGACCATAAAGGCACCATTGTATGGGTAAACAAAATGGACGCCATTTTCGGAGCAAACCCATCAATAAGTGAACAAGATAAAGTCATGACCGCATCCAACTACCTGGACGCAAAACCATATGATTGGTTCCTATAGTGGTCTAACAAATGTGTAGCTCACTCGTTCAATTAGAAAAAATTTAAAAACGCTCTGCTAAAAAGATTTCATGATGAAGAAGAGGATGATGTTTATGAAAGATTCATTCACGTCAAATAGAAAAGATAGGTAAGCAAATACACTCATGAATGGGAAGTATTAGCTATAAGGCCAAGGGGATTCCCAGACGAACAACTATTAAAAATGTATCGTTGTGGCCTTAAGGATTATATTCAGGAAGAATTAAAATTATATAAACCCCAAACCATCAAAGATGTTAGGCATGCAGCAATAATTATTGAGCGGAAACATAAACTCCATAAAGCACCATATGCCAGTAATCAAAAATCAAACAACTACTCCAAGGGGACGTCAAGTAAACCGTCTTCAGTAGGAAGTATGTTCCACCATCAATGTGCAATGGAGGAAAACAACAGTCTAATATTGATAGAAAAAGTTGGCAAGTGTTGGACATGCGGAGACAAATATTCCCCAGGGCACAGATACACTATGCAAAAACTTTACAATTGCGAAGCAGAACAAGACGAAAACTCTTCAGAAGATAGCTCCGACGAGTAGAACAAAGAACAAAACGAGACCGCTAATCTAGATCCAGAAGAATATATGCCACGAATTTCTCTAACAGCCATCACAGGGATAGCTCAACCACAAACACTGAAGCTTAAAGGACATATCAAGAAACAAATTGTTATCGTTTTAATAGATTCCAGAAGTATGCACAACTTTATAAATGTCAATGTTGCCAAAAGACTGAGCATTTTTGCCTACCCCATGTTAAAAGTTATGGTGGGAGATGGAAAATGAATAGATGGAGTAGGAAAGTGCCATAAAGTTAAAATGCAACTGAATGAATACGAAATCGAGTCCAGTTTTTATATGATCCCCTTAAGAGGAGTAGACGTCGTCTTAGGAGTACAATGGTTGCAAACACTAGTGACGTATTCGGCAAATCACCAAAAACAGTTCGTTAAGTTCAAAATGGATGGAAGAAAGTATAAGTTGTTCGGATTCCAAGCTCCACCTACCCAAGTCATTTCTTCTCAACAAATGAAAAAGCTTATTCGCAAAGGAGCCCCAATATTCGATGCACAATGTTAACGGTTAGACTTATTATCGATGGAAGGGATTCACCCACAGTCTGAAGTTTCATCCCTAATCCAGAAATATGAGAAGGTTATCCATGATCTACCGATGTAATTGCCCCCTAAAAGGAAAATTCAACATATCATTGAAGTAAAACCAAATTCAACGCCAATGAATGTAAAGCCATATTGTATTAAAACGATTAATACAAGATCTGTTAAAGCATGGAGTCATTACGAAAAGTAGAAGTCCATACGTTGCGCCTATAGTACTAGTCAGGAAGAACTATGGATCCTTCCGATTGTGTATAGATTACTGAGGATTAAACAAGATTACTATTAAAAATAAATTTATGATTCCATTCATTGATGAGATATTAGATGAGCTCCATTGATCCAAACTTAAACAGGAACGCAACAAATTACAGATATAATCATAAATACAGAGATGCAATAGAAAAACAATTCATTTCATTAATAGAAAAAATTGAACTATGCTTACAAACAGAATGGAAATAAACTAGTTTGGGTGATGGTAGCTTATCTCTGAGAAGAGAGGTGGCGGCTACATGCCTCTGAACTTTGTTACAATTAGGCTCAAGGGCCCATTTATTATTGAGCAACAAGATAAAACCCAAAACAAGCAATACCCTAACCCCAGGAGATGTAACGCCAAGAATTTGTGGGCCCCGTTGGGGTTAGTTGGGCAGCCAACTTCCCGTGGTCGTAACTTGGTCATATTATATCTGTTTGGCGCATACGATACCTTGTTGGAAAGGTCTCTCTGAGTACTATAGGATTTGCGGCAAGCCCCTACCTATGGCTATGAGCCTGCAACAGACCTCAAAAAAATGTCATTTAGGTGGTCAAAATTGCTCCAGAAGTTTAGGACCCGAAAAACTGCTAAAAATAGTAAATACTAAAATAAACAAGAAAACAGATGAAACTAACTGCAGATCTAGGTGGAATAGGCAGGTGACCACCAACATCCATCTGGACCATTCCTCCCCCCTTGAGAAGCAATGGTCCCCATTGCGTGCAGAGCCTCCATGAGTTGAGAAATTTTTTGTTGAACCTAGTCCTTGGTGAACCACTTGCCCTGGTTAAGGAATTGGCCTGCTTTCACAACTCGATATAGCTGGATCATCTGTTGGCGAGTGTTCTTGATCTGCGTGTCCATGAGTTGATCAGTTGTGCCCTGTTCCATGCAGTCCAGGTTGAGCTATGTTGGTGTGAGTCGTTCTACAATGTCGGATGTGTCCAACAATGGTGGAAAGTATGGCCGAAGGTGGTCTACATTGAACGCTACATGCAAACCAAGGAATGTTGGGATGCTAAGCTAGAAGGCATTGTCACCGATAGCCTTGGCGATGGATATGGCCCATATCGGAGTGGGTGAAGCTTGCGGTGGGGTCCAGCGTGGCGCTCCTTCTGCAAATGTAGCCAAACTTTGTCACCCACCTGTTAGGATATTCCGACACATAAGAAATAATTATGTATAACTTGGTCTAGTGTATAGTTAGGTAAAGTGTGTTTCTTTAGCATGTACTTTTTGTAACTTACAATCTGACGGTCACTATATCTTCTAGACATGAAGTGATCTGACAGTTCATTCTCTCCTACGTATTACCAATACTTGATTCATGGCTTAACACCCGATTGGTCCATGATCTCTATTTAAAGAGCATGAAAGGTCATTTGTAAGGCGACCGTTCATGAGAGAAGCTTATGTACATTTTCTTTCTTTTACATTAATAAATTACCTAAAGTGGCCACGTTGGCTCAAGTCATGGATCGTTTCCCTCTTTGAGGACTTTAACCACGTTAAGAACACTGGTGTATTGATCTGTGATCTATTTGTGAGCGGTGTCCTTTGGTGTTTTATCTCAGGAACTTACCCTGTAAATTCCTACATGGTATCAAATCTATTCGAGGGCCGCATCCGATGGTGATCGAAATCTGAAGCCGGTACAACTGCATCTGACTGTCGTTTCCTAGATCTATCGTTTCTAGGCGCTTTCATGCTGAGAGGACTGCTCTATTGTGTTAAGAGCATTTGTTCTAGTGGGGAACCCCTTTCGTTTCATGCAAAAAGGTTTCTGGTAGCCCTAGCTATGTCATTTTTAAGATCTGGAGGTATACAGTCTTTATTTGCAATTATAGTTATTTATCTCTCTGTTTATTTTGGTTTAGTCATTTATAATTTTTTATTACTAGATCTGTACCTTTCATTTCTCCGCATGTTCTTTACCCCGCGACTATGTGCGATCTGGGCAAACCAGAAATAGAAAGAAAGGATTTTTCTCACACATATGCTCTTTTTCGCTGCGCCTTAGTGTGATCTCGGAAAATCAGAAACAATGAGGAAATATATAGTTTCCGGCAAATCAACTGTAAGTTGTAAGGCTTCGATTACTTTTGCATGTTCCTTTTGGTTTGTGTGGTTTTTTTGTTTTGTAGGCAAAAAGAGGTTTTTCAAGTAAGCGCGCACTCCAAAGTTTTAGTGAGCAAAAAAAACCCTTTCTCTTCTCCAAAAATTACTAACATTTTAAACTAGTTCGCTTGGTCCAAAGTTACTTTATGAGAATAGGGTCTTGGGTTCAAGTCTTTCTTTTTGTTGAGTTACTTTTCGAAAAGCACATGTAAAAGTGTTCTCACCCATTATAAAAAATGAGTCACTTATAGTTCTAAAGTCACTTTATCTTTTATTCAAGTTAAAATTTAGTGGATAGTTCATAAAGTATCATTGTAAAAGTGACTTTCACTTATTTATAAAAGTGGGTCACATAAAGTAATCTTTTTTTAAAGTGAGTTAATTAGATTAAATTTGGAAAGGGGGAGGAGGAGAGGGAGGGGGGAATTTTTTTTTTAAATATAACATTATAATTCACTTCCCAACATTCAGGTAGTTCGTCGGCATCTTCAACAACTTTTCTTCAAAAAGCCATAACTTCTTCATCCAGAAGCAGTTTTCAAAGCCGTTCTTTTTAATCGGCCTAATTTTTCGAGATCTTTCCATTGGAACACTTAGTTTCAACATCTACAGCTTCAGTTTCTTTTAAAATGAAAATTTCATGCCTAGTTATTCTTGACAGCACCAACTACTTCCAGTCGTTATCCTACATTGTGGATTTACTTAGAAGTAAATGTCTTTATAGAATAGCCTCAAGCCAAGAGTCTAAACCTAAAGATGAAGATAAGCAAGCTAAATGGGAAAATAAGCAAGATCAAGCACGCGAGTTCATAAGGATGTCTATTTCTCCAAACCTTAGATTCCATATTCAAGAAATTGATACCCCCGATGAAGCAATGAAACAGCACAATAAAGTTTTTGGAATTAAAAATGAAATTAGAGCCCATCAATTTGAAAATGAGTTGTTTACGTTGGACCCCAATAATTTTTCTTCCATTGAATAATTTTTTGTCCAAGTTCCAGACCCTTAGACTTCTCTTGGAAGGTGTTAAGGTTAAAAAAGAAGATGGTAGCCTTATCTATTCCATTCTTACTAAATTAGGACCAACCTACTCTGTGTTTGTTTCCACCTTCCATTCTACTAGAGAAGCCTTTATTTCTCAAGGACAAGCCTACAAGTCCCCCTCTTTTGATGCCTTTTGTGATTCTTTAATAAGAGAACAAGAAAAACTCTTACATCTTGGTCTTCTTAATACTGGAAACTCTTCTAAAAAAGCCTTAGCAACCCAATAGCAACCAAATTCAAAGAATCCTAACAAGCAGCATCCTGCCGAAAAAGAATGGCCCTAAACCAAACAAGCGTTCTAAGCAATTTCAGTCTCAAAATGAAAAATCAACTCAACAAAATAATAAGGCAACTAAAAACATTGATAGACATTGCAACTTTTATAATTGTGATGGCCACTTAGAAAGAAGATGAAAGCCTTGGAAGCAGCAATGAAGAAGCATAACATCCATCTAAAGTACTCTTCAACTTCATCTTCAGGAATAGCAATTTCTGCATGTGGTTGTCAAGCATCTCGGTCTCGTTATGCACTAAATGTATCTTTTTCTTCTCATTCTCATGAGTGTCGCATTGATTCTGGGGCTTCTTATCACATGGCCAAAAACAAAGCCATGTTTTCTTCTATAAATGATTGTTACACCAAAAATATTTATGTTGGTGATGATAGATCCCTTAGTGTTGTAAACACTGGAACTATTCATCTAGACAATAGTCAATTTAATGATGTATTATGTTTTCTTACCTTGTCCTGCAACCTTCTATCTGTATATCAGATAACTCATTCAGGTGAAGGTAAAACTGTTGAATTTTCACCTCATGATGTTGTAACTAAGTTGCACGAAATGGGTATGGGTACGAAATGTGACCCCCCCAAATTTTGGAAATGGGCAAACGCAATCTATATATATATATATATATAAATATATATAAGGATATTTAAGAAATATGTGCAATTATAAACATATATGATACATTTTAATTTATTACATTATGATTAAATTGTCAATTGTCAATGCATAAACTATAAGTCTCTAAATTTACATCACATTTACTTATGAATGATCACATAATGAAAATAACAATATCCAAAATCAGCAATGAAAAATTTCTAATTTCTTGTCTCGTGCTTGATTGGGAGTCTCCTCCTACATAGTCGAACAACCTTAGTGCTCTTAATTAAATACAAGTTTCGTACCCTAGTACCCTATGTCCTCTTGATTATTGGGAGTCTCCCCTGCATAGAGGGCTTGGTTCTCTTGATTAAATACAAGTTCCATACCCCAGTACATGACAAAATCCAATAGAAAAATTGCAATCCCCCCAATCCTGAAATCCTGAAAAATAGATGACTCTGCTGGATTTTGAGTGAAATCTAAAATTCTACTTTCTCCATATGAAATCCAATGAGCGTGAAACCACTCTCAAACATCCTGAGTCATTTCATGGTAATGTTAAAGATTTAAATAAAATGATGAAAATGAAAAATAAAGGAGAATGTCACTTTTACATGAAGAATTTAACATTACCATGAACTGCATATCAACACTTGGGCTATAGGTTTGAACATTAGGTTGCCCCACTCAAAAAATCCTCTTATTTATAACTTGTGAGACATCTAGAAGCATCTAGAAAAAGTCAAGTTAGAAGAGGAAACACCACCATACGGCCCAGAAACTCGTTTCTGGCCATACTGGCCACATTTCCTCCTCAAGAAACGGGCCAGTACGGCCGGAAACGAGTTTCTGGGCCATACAATACAAGTTTCCTCGTTTATGTTTCGTTTCCAGCCGGAAATGGACCCTTCTCCAATGTTTCCTGCAACTTAGTGTTGTAATTAAGGACCTTAGAGATCCTAGACAAATTTTAGCTACTAGCATTGTTGATTATTCTACAAGGTTGTATAAGTTTAACAACTTTGGGTCATCAACTCTTCCCTCGGTATTTGTTACTCATAATGATGAAGTGAGCAACTTTAGCATGAGCGATTTGATCACTTAAACTATCGCTCCCTTCAAAATATATGTAAAGAAAATATGGTGACATGTCTTCCTATGGTATCTTGCAGAGATGGTGTTTGTTCCGGATGTGTACTCGGAACATATCATCGAAATAGTTTTGAAAAACTTGCCTCTTGGCATGCCTCAGTCCCTTTACAGCTCATGCATAGTGATTTATATGGTCCACTTCCAATTATTTCATTCTCTAGCTACAAGTATTTCTTAACTTTCATTGATGATTTCTCCAGACGCACTTAGGTATACTCCTTAAAACTCAAGAGTGAAGTCTTTAACATGTGCTTGGCCTTTAAGGCCTTTGTTGACAAACAATCTGGACATCAAATTCTTAAGCTAAGATGTGATAATGGCGGAGAATATGTTAACAACAAATTCATCAACTTTGCACTGACAAAGAAATTCAATTGCAACATATTGTTCCATATACTCCACAAAAAAATGGTGTAGCTGAAAGGAAGAATCACATCTTAAAGGAAATGGCTAATTGCATGCTTCAATCTAAAGGACTTATTCTTAATTTTTGGGTAGAAGCAATTAACAGTGCAAATTACATAATAAATCACACTATTACTAAGGTTTTAAAGAATATCACTCCAAAAGAAGCATGGAGCTCTATCAAACCAGATGTAAGTCACTTTCATGTTTTTGGAAGTGAAGCATGGGCCCATATTCCAGATGAGAAACATAAAGCCATAGAACCTAAGAGTGAAAAATGTATTTTTGTTGGATATTTTGAAGATGTCAAAGGATATAGACTTCTTCAGCCTAAATCCAAAAATGTTATCATTAAAAGAGATGAAAAGTTTGTTGAAAATATATCAGCCTGCGAGCCTAGTTCGGCAGATGTGCCACCTCTCTCTATCCCTTCTACCTCTGAAAATATTCCTTCTTCAAATGATGATAGCAAGGATGACAATCCTCCCCCACCTTCTTCAGATCCTCTTTCAGCTCCTCCACTTCCAAAATGGGTTAGCGCTACTCGGGATGCAACAGGTGCTCTTGCCGGTGATTCTACAGATCAGCGTCGTACACGTTCTCAATTTCATAGAGTCTCTTCTTTACTGGCTCAAGCTTCAGCGAATTATGATCCTGATACCTTTGCAGAAGCTTCAGGCCATCCAGATTTGGACCAGATGGAAAAGTTAATAAACATAAAGCTCGTCTTGTTGCTAAGGGTTTTTCACAAGTTGAAGGCATTGACTATACTGAAACCTTCTCCAATGTTGCCAAAATGAACTCTATCTACCTTGTTCTTTCCTTCTTGCCTCTTTCAACTGGGAAGTCCATCAGATGGATGTTAAATCCGACTTCTTGCATCACAACTTGCATGAAGAAATCTATATGGAACAACCTTCTGCCTTTATACAAACAGACTCCAGCCTTGTATGTCGGCTTAAGAAATCCCTTTATAGTCTCAAGCAAGCCCCTCAGGCTTGGTATGCCAAAATGGATAACTTTCTTTTAGATACTGGCTTTTCTAGGTATCACTCTGACAATACTGTCTACACCAAGAAAGTGGGTAAGTCTCTTATTATTCTTGTTTTTTATGTTGATGATCTTATCCTTACTGGTAGTGATCCCAACCTTATAAACCATGTGAAGTTCAGCCTTAAAAAGCAGTTTGAAATGACAGACTTAGGACACTTGCATTATTTTCTTGGTCTTCAAGTCTTGCAATGTAAAGAAAGTATTTCCCTTTCCCATCCAGGTATGCCTGTCATCCTCTACGCCACTTTCACATGGAAGACTGTAAACCAACCCCTTCTCCCTTTCAATTTGGAGCCAAACTTTCAATCACTTGTACTTCCCCTAAAGTTGATGTAACCTTATACCACCAGCTTGTTGGAAAACTTTTATATCTGACCCATACATGTCCTGACTTTTCCTTTGTTGTTGGCCTTGTTGCTCGATTAATGCAAAACCCACATGAAAGTCATTGGAAAGCAGCTAAAAGAATACTTCATTATGTTCGAGGTACAATTCAGTTTAGGATTCATTACAGTGGTAGAAGCATCTCCTCTATTGATTGGTTTCACTGATTCTGATTGGGTTGGTGACCCTGATGATCGGAAGTCTACTACAGGTTATATCTTCACTCTTGGTTCTGGACCTATTACATGGGCTTGCAAGAAACAAAGTGCCATTTCTCCTTCTTCAGCAGAAGCAGAGTATCGTGGTGCCGTTGAACCCAGTAAGGAAGCCCTGTGGCTTCGTCAGATCCTATTAGAGTTTGGTTTTCAGTAGCAACATCCGACTACACTTTGGTGTGATAATCAAAGTGCCATTCAACTATGCAAAGGTCCAGTCCAACACCAGCACAACAAACATATTGAACTACACATGCACCTCATCAGAAAGCTCATTCATGACCATGTTCTTGAAGTCCACTATTGTTCAACCGATGATCAAGTTGCAGACATCTTTACAAAGGCTCTCACAGAGGCGAAAATTACTAAACTTCGATTTATGGTTGGAGTTGAGGAAGTTGTCACTAAGGGGGGATAGGCTCTAATGCCTCCTTCCTTCTCTTATTGTGTCATCTTTGTACATCCTTCAATCCTATCCCAAGATGTTCTTAAGGGGGGATGTTAGGATATTCCGACACATGTTGATTTGGGGTAGCATTAGATGTGCTCTAGCCACGAAATTTGGTGGAGAGGTTGGGGCACATGAGATCTCCAATACCCAAAAAGAGTTTGGGCAGATTCTAAACAGATCAAGAGATATTAAAATAATTAATATTTTTAATGGAGTCCCTAAGTCTAAACTTAGGAAAAATAAAATATTAATGTGTATTAATATGAATCTGTGTTAGAGTGGTCTAAAAGACATGGATCAAGCAGATCTAATCTTAACCGTTGATTAGGGACTTAATATCGGTCGTTGAGATGTCAACAGGAAAACTATAAGAGGAGGCTTAAGGGTCACTTCGAGAATACACCAGAGTGATCAGTGATTCTATTCTCTAGAGCAGGGTTTGCTAAGAGAGATAGAATCAATGATCGAGAAAGCAACTGAGGGGCATTGAGTACAGAGAAACAGAGAAGGCAAAGATTATGCCAGGAGAGTAGCGCAGCAACCAAGGAGAGTGACACAGAGCCAGCAAAGGCTCACGTAGGGCCACGCAGAGGCAGCCAAGTGTTGCGCAAAGCACCAGAGAGGCCAGCATGTCTGACGCAGAGGCCTAGAAAGCTGACGCAGGGCCTCCTGGGGCTGACACAGGACCGGCGTGAGACAGAGAGGGGCTGACGCAGTGTAGATTGGGCAGATGATGAGGTTGCAGAGCAGTTTTGTGTTGAGGAGCTGCCGGAAGGATGTTACGGGTTTCAAGCAGGAGATTTCTCTCAAACTATGAGGTATCGCTGCTAAGGAAATTCTCTATTGGGTAGGCCAGTTTCGGCACCCAGATTGTACTCTGATATTGCTTAATAAGAAAACCCTCAGAAAGCTGCACCAGTTTTCCCACATTGGGATTTTCCCGGAACATTGTTCCAAAAATAATGGTGTCATGTGGTGTGTTTGTTCTTGTTTCTTTTAGTCACTGATATATAATATGTTGAGCATGCACTGGTGTTTATTTTCAGTATTTACTTTGTAAATAACTTGTTAAAGAAAAATAACACGTAAGTAGGAATAAATTAGAAAAAGTGCATGAAGGGTTTCTAACTAAGGAAAATTAGAAACTTCAACATGGTATCAAAGGGCGATTGCAGATCACAAGAGAACTAAAAGACATCAGCGGAGCAAAGCAATAGGAGCAAAAAACAGTTGTCTCGAGGTGACAGAAGTTGTTCCTAGCAGTGCAGAAGCCAAGAAGTGCGACGTAGAGCCAGCCAGAGCCATGCAAAAAAAGATGGGAGCTGTGCAGAGCCTCAAAGAGGCCATTGTTGCTAACGCAGAGGGCCAGAGAGCTGACACAGGGCATCCCAGGGCTGACGCAAACCCATTTGGGGTGACGCAGAGCCCAGCTGAGACAGAGAGAGATTGACGAAATTCACAGAGAGGTAGTTGTTGGAGTCCAAAAGGCTGCAGAAATATTGCAGAGTGGGGCTGGTGAGGTATTGTAATTAGAACGTACCTAACAGAGCAGGGCCAGAGGAGTTGTTACTGAGGGTTTCTAGTCGAGGATCTTGGATCAACAGTGCAGTTGCACAAGACGATCAGAGTAGGGGGCATCTCGATAAGCGGCAGAAGGATTTCCAGGAGGGAAATCAAGACTCAGAGGGAGTCTAGAAGAGAACTTCCAGATGGGAAGTAGAGACTCAGAGGAGTCAAACAGAGAACTTCCAGGAGGGAAGTAGAGGAGCATCAGGGAACTGCACGGGGTAAGAGACCATGATACACTGGATGGAGCATCGAACTTCGCAGTCTGGAAGGCCAAAATCTTATCAGTGCTTGACATGAATCGTGTTAAGAACTTTGCCTTGAAGGTTATAGCTATCCCAGTCGACCCCAATGATAACAACAAGTACGAAGAGGCGATGGCGAGGGCCAAGTGATTATCCTCGACGGGGTCAAGGATCATGTGGTACCACATATAGCTGAGAAGGAAATGGCATTTGAGATGTGGGAGGCTCTCAAGAACCTGTACTAGCATACTTCTGATGAAGAGGCCCAGAACGCTGACGCAATCCAAATTGGGGAAACGCTAGCATTGCAGAGCAGTTTTGTGTTGAGGAGCTGCCGGAAGGAAGTTCCGGGGTTTCAGCCAGGAGATTTCTCTCAAACTGTGAGATATAGCTGCTAAGGAAATTCTCTGTTGGGTAGGCCAGTTTTGGCACCCAAATTGACTCTGATATTGCTTAATAAGAAAACCCTCAAATAGCTGCACCAATTTTCCCACATTCGGTTTTTCCGGAGACGTTGGTCCAAAAATAATGGTGTCATGTGGTGTGTTTGTTATTGTTTCTTTTAGTTGTTGATCTGTAATATGTTGAGCATGCACTAGTGTTTATTTTCAATATTTAGTTTGTAAATAACTTGTTAAAGAAAAATAACAAGTAGGTAGGAATAAATCAGAAAAAGTGCATGAAGGGTTTCTAACTAAGGAAAATTAGAAACTTCAACAACACAGGAAATAATTAAGTATAACTTGGTCTAGTGTATAGTTAGGTAAAGTGTGTTTCTTTAGCATGTATTTTTTGTAACTCAATCCGACGGTCATGATATCTTCGAGACATGAAGTGATCCGACAGTTCATTCTCTCCCCGGTATTACCGATACTTGATTCGTGGCTTAACACTCGATTGGTCCATGATCTCTATTTAAAGAGTATGGAGGGTCATTTGTAAAGTGACCATTCATGAGAGAACCTTATGTAAATTTTCTTTCTTTTACATTATTAAATTACCTGAAGTGGCCGCGTTGGCTCAAACCATGGATTGGTTCCCACTTTGAGGGTTTTAACCACGTCAAGAATACTAGTGTATTGATCTGTGATATGTTTGTGAGCGATGTCCTTTGGTGTTCTATCTAAGGAGCTTACCCTGTAAATTCCTTCACAACCTGGAACTTGTGCGGCACTCGATGTTGATCATGGCGCTTCTTGTACTTAGCATTGGCTCTATCCAATATATCATGGACTTGCTGGCGGGTGTGTTGAATGGGCTCAATGAAGTTGTTAGCCCTATTGGCTTTAGACTGGACGTAAGTCGAATCTACCTAAGTGGTTGCAAATGGTATCGCCACATCAATGGGTCATAATGGCTCAAATCCCAACCCTACCTGAAAGGGGTTGTGGCCCATTGATCTGTGGAGAGCTCTGTTGTACTTATGTTGGACATAGGGGAGATTTGCATTCCACGTGTGTAGATGCTTCAAGTTGTACATGCACAAAATGTGTACGATCATCCTATTGAAAACCTCTGTTTGGCCATCAATTTGGGGATGGAAAGGCGTGGACTTAGTAAGTTTTGTATCCAGCATCGAACAGAGACTTGACCAAAATGCACAAAGGAATTTGTTGTCCCAATCTGAGACAGTGGACTGTGGGATCCCAAAGTATACCCACACTTGCTCAAAGAAGAGTTTAGTAGTGGCTTCTGCTGTGATACTTTTCTTGCAGGCCACCATGATGGCCATCTTAGAGAATCTGTCGACGACCACAAAAACGCAATCGTTGTCGTGCTTAGTAGAAGGAAGGTCCGACATGTAATCCATGGAGATAGATTCCCAAGGCCGACTAGGAGTAGGTAGAGGACTACGTAGGCCTTGCTTCTTAATGGTTGGTTTGGAAATGGCATAGGTGGTGCAGGATCTAATGTACTTCCCAACATCCTGACGAAGTTTTGGCCAATAAAAATACTTTTGCAATACCGCCATTTTTTCTCTACTCCGAAATGTTCAGCAACCCGACTGTAGTATGCCTCCAAAATCATCTTGGCACGCTCACCTGGAGGAACACAAATGTGTCCCAGGTAGCATAGCAGTGCATCTTGAAGGTGAAAATTTGGAACTTGCTTCCCTTCCAGGAGTGTTTGGTATGTGTTGTCGAATTCTAGATCGCCCTGGTAAAGATGCAGCCATCCCGAAGTCTCGTGCCCACAGGAGTCGAGCACAGTGATCAGCTCCATGACTGGTGGTTGGCTAAGGTAATCGACATTATTGGTGTTTTCCTTCTTATACTTAATGTTCAAATGGAACTCTTGTAGGTAGGTGGACCCTTTTTTATGGTGATCGTTCTACAATTTCCTTTGTGTCTATATGAACTATAGGGGTCGATGGTCTGTGTGGATGATCGTTTCCTTCCCCGTAATGTAATGCTTCCATTGACGATAGGTCTACACAATGTAATACATTTCTGTGTCGTATGTGGGATACTTTCGAACTGTGTCTGAAAGTGTCTCACTATGGTAAGCCACTAGATGCCCTTGCTGAGTAAGAACTGCACCAATAACATAGTTGGAGGCGCCTGACTCAATCTTAAATAGTTGTTGCAGGTCTAGTAATGTGAGCACTAGTGTAGAGCAGAGGTGATGCTTCAACTCGAAAAACGCCCGTTGTTGGGTTTCAGACCAAAAAAACTTTGCTTTCTCTCCACCCTTGGTGACTTGACATAAGGCCAGGTGGTATAAGAGAACCCCAACACAAACCTGCAATAGAAATTGGCAGGACCCAAAAAGTTGTGGAGCTCTGTTAGAGTGGTTGGGGCTGGCCAATCCCGAATAACTTGTATCTTGGCTAGGTTCACATGCACACCCTGTTCATCAATGATGCCCTCTAGATATTCAACCTGGTCAGGGCAAAAGTGCATTTCTCCAAGTTAGCACACAACATTTGTTGTCACAGGGTTTAAAGGACCTGTCGAATATGGTGGAGGTGCTCTTCCCAACTCTGGCTGAAGACCAAGATGTCATCTAAATACACCACCACGAATGCATTGATGAAGGGTCGCAAGATGTTGTCCATCAATCTCATGAAGGTTGCATGGCCATTCGTCAATCCGAACGGCGTGACCAACCATTCGAAAAGGCCCTCCTTGGATTTGAAGGCAGTCTTCCACACATCGGAGGGTTCGATAGGCACCTGGTAATAACGTGACTTCAAGTCAATATTGCTGAAATATTTGGCCCCCTTGATTTGGTCCAGAAGGTCATCAATCCACGGGATTGGGTACATCTTCCGGACAATGATCTTGTTTGGCGCACGATAATCAATACAGAGTCTCCAGGTCCCATCTTTCTTCTGTACCAGTAAAATCGGGCTCCCACAAGGTGATGAGCATGGCTTGATCTGCCATTTCTGCAATAGTTCCCGAATCTACCTCTTGATCTCATCGTTCTCCAGAACAGAGCTTCGATAGATCGGTCCATTGGGCAGCGGCACGCCCGGGGTCAGATTGATGTTGTGCTTACAAACATAATGGAAATAAACTAGCTTGAGCGATGGTAGCTTATCTCTAAGATGAGATGTCGCGCTACACACCTATGAACTGTGTTACAATGAGGCTCAAGGGCCTATTTATTATTGAGCAAGAAGATAAAACCCCAACCCCAGGGGATGTAACGCCAAGAGTTTGTGGGCCTCGTTGGGGTTAGTTGGGCAGCCAACTTCCCGGGGTCGTAACTTGGTCATATTATCGTCGTTTGGCACGTACGATACCTTATTGGAAAGGTCTCACTGAGTACTACAAGCCTTGCGACAGGGCCCTACTTACGGCTACGAGCCTGTAGTGAATCTCAAAAGAACGTCGTTTAAGGTGTCAAAACTGCTCTGGAAGTTCAAGACCCAAAAAACTGCTAAAAATAGTAAATGCTGAAAAAAACAAGGAAACAAATGAAATCGACTAGAGGTCTAGGTGGAATGGGCGAGTGGCCACCAATATCCACTTGGATCATCCATGGTGCAGAATATTTCTCAAAATTAGATTTAAGATCACGTTACTATCAAATTCGAGTAAGATTAGAAGACATCAAAAAGACGACATTCAGAACTCACGAAGGGCACAATGAGTTTAAGGTTATGCCATTTGGATTAACAAATGCGTCAGCCACCTTCCAAGCAACCATGAACGAACTTTTCCAACCATACTTGCGAAAGTTTGTGTTAGTCTTCTTCAACAATATTTTGGTTTACAGTAAGACATGGGAGGAGCACCTCAAGCATCTAGAGGAAGTATTGTCTGTATTAGAGAAGAATAAATTTTACGCCAAGTTATCAAAATGTACCTTTGGGCAAAAGAAAGTTGAATACCTCGGACACATTATATCCATGGAGGGAGTCAAAGTGGACCCCAACAAAATCAAAGCAATAAAAGAATGGCAAAAACCCAATAACGTATCGAAACTAAAAGGATTTCTAGGTCTAACTCAGTATTACAGAAGGTTCATAAAAAACTATGCACATTTGACGACGCCCTTGACCAACCTATTAAAAAATAATGCTTTTCAATGGAATAACTAGGCAGATGAACGCTTTGAGAATCTAAAGGAAGTGATTTCAACCACCCCGGTACTGGCAACTCCAAACTTCTCCAAACCATTCATAGTCGAATGTGCTGCTTCAGGGTTCGGAATTGGAGCAATATTAATGCAAGACAACCATCCTATAGTCTTCGAGAGCAAGAAACTTAACAAACGAGAAACCTTGAAATCTACTTGCCAAAAGGAGATGCTTGCCATCATACATGCTTTAGCTAAATGGCGATAGTACTTACTCGAAAGTAAGTTCTCAATCTGAACTGACCACAATAGTCTTCAATTCCTACTTCAACAAAAAACATTGTCAACAGAACAACAAAGAGTGGATGGAGAAACTATCAGCATTCGACCTAGAAATATTGCACAAAAAGGGAAAAATAACACTTTTCAAAAGAATAACTAGGCAGACGAATGCTTCGAGAATCTAAAGGAAGTGATGTCAACCACCCCGGTACTGGCAACTCTAGACTTCTCCAAACCATTCATAGTCGAATTTGATGCTTCAGGGTTCAGAATTGGAGCAATATTAATGCAACACAACCATTCTATAGCCTTTGAGAGCAGGAAACTTAACAAACGGGAAAGCTTGTTAGCCATCATACATGCTTTAACTAAATGGTGACAGTACTTCCTCGTAAGTTCTCAATCCATACTGACCACAATAGTCTTCAGTTCCTACTTCAATAGAAAACATTATCAACAGAACAACAAAAGTGGATGGAGAAACTTTCAACATTCGACCTAGAAATATTGCAAAAGAAGGGAAAAGAAAATGTTGTAGTTGATGCACTCTCATGTAAGGATGATGACAACACAATATGTGTTGCCTCGATAGTTGCTCCTGACTAGCTACATGAAATAGGAGCTGAGTATGCCAGGGATTTGGATTGTGGTTCTATGATTAAAAATATCAGTCAATATGCCAATTTTGAATGGAAAATGACATATTATGGTACAAAGGTAGAATTTACCTAACACCAACATCCAAATTTAGAATGAAAATTCTAAGAGAATCTCACAGCTCTCCTACAGTCGGGCATGTCGAATTCTTCAAAACTTACTACAACATTCGACAATTGTTCTATTGGAAGGGAATGTGTAAGGAAGTCCAAAAATATGTTGTGGAATGTGATCTTTGTCAGACAAATAAGCGTGAAAATATCTCAGCCCCTGGTTTACTACACCAATTACATATTGCAAATCAAAAATGGGAGGAAATTTCGATGGACTTCATTGAAGGGCTACCTGTGTCTGACGGTAAGGACAAGATATTTGTCATAATTGATGGACTCATTAAATATTCCCATTTCATGGCAATCAAAAAAACTAACACAACTAAGCAAATTAGAGATATGTTTTGTAAAAACATTTACAAACTACATGGGTTTCCCAAGGTCATTGTCAGTGATAGAGACGCAAAATTTAAAGGCAATTTTTGGAAGAATTTCTACCACCAACCAAGAATATATCTCAACATGAGTTCGGCCTATCACCCCTAAACACATGGTCAAACTGAAGTCGTAAATAAATGCTAGGAAACATATCTTCGTTGTTTCGTCACCGACAAACAAAACAGATGGACCAAGTGGCTACACCTAGCAAAATGGTGGTATAATACCACCTATCATACTTCAACTAAGATGACGACTTTCCAAGCCTTATATGGCTATGAACCACCCAGGTGGAAGAATTTTGCACTTCTCAATTCTAAGGTACAAGCAGTAAAAGACCACTTAGAAGAAAACCAAAGAATTATTAACTTGTTAAAAGAAAATCTAACAGTGGCACGTAATAGAATGGAACAAGCAGCCAACCAGCATCGCACTGAAAGAGAGTTCGAAGGAAATTGGGTCTTTGTTAGGCTTCAACCTTATAAGCAATTGTCATTAAAACAACAAGGGAAAAATAAGTTATAGCATAAATATTATGGCCCATACAAATAATCAAAAAAAGTAGCGTTGCTTATGGACTGAAGCTACCAGACAACTGTCGAATCCACAACACGTTCCATGTATCAAGCCTCAAAAAAGTACTTGAGTAAAATCAAATAGCTCAAATAGAGATACCCAAGATTGATGAAGAAGGAAGAATCATCTTAGAACCTGAAGGTATACTCACTACCAGAGAAAAGGTATTACGGTGCAAGACTATTAAGGAGTAGCTTATCAAATGGAAAAAACTACCAAAGGAAGACTCAAAATGGGAGACAAAGTGTTTTCTTCAACAACACCCAACATTACCTATGCTTTGAGGACAAAGCATTTTTAAGAGAGAGAATCAGATGTGCTCTAGCCACGAAAATTGGTGGAGAGGCTAAAGCACATGAGATCTCCAAGACCCAGAAATGGTTTGGGCAGATTCTAACCGATTTGGGAGATATTAAAATAATTAATATTTTTAAAGGAGTTCCTAAGTCTAAAAAAATAAAATATTAATGGGTATTAATATAAAACTGGGTTAGAAGGGTCCAAAAGTCATGGATCAAGCCAAATCTAATCTTAGTCGTTGATTAAAGATTTAATCTCGGTTGTTGATGGACCAACGAGAAAAGTAGAAGAGGAGGCTTGAAGGTCAGTTGGAGAACACACCAAGAGAGATCAAGAACTCGATTTTTTGGGGCAAGGTTTGCTGAGGAAATTGAGTGATCTGAGTTGCAGCTGAGGGGTAGTGAATACATAGCAGAGACGCAGAGTTAGTACCAAGAGGATCAGCGCAGAACCGGGAGAGGGACACAGAGCTAGCTAGAGGCCACGCAGAGGCGACAAGGAGCTACGTAGAGCCAGAGAGGGCCAGCGTGTGAAACACGGAGGGTCCAAGGGCTGACACAGAGGCTCTAGAAGCTGATGCAGAGCCCAGAGAGGTTGACGCTAGGCCAGAGAGGTTGACGCAAGGCCTACAAGCAGTGCTAGGAGTATTTCATGGGACAGACTGAGAGTTAGAGAGTCGGATAGGGTGACGCGGTCCCTATCAGAGTGACGCAGAGCAGCAAAAGTTGCATTGTTGCTGTGTGATCGTTCATCCGATGATTTAGCCAGAATATCTGTCTCCGATTGAGAGGTACTACTGTTGAGGCCATTCTCTATTGGGTGAGCCATTTCTAGCACCTAGGTTGTATTCTGAAACTGCATAATAATAAAACCCTCTGAATAGTTGCACCGGTTTTCCTGCAATGCATCTTTCCGGATACATTAGTCCAAAAACAACGGTGTCACTTGTGTGCTTGTTTACTTTTAGTTGATGATCTGTATGTGTTGATACTATACTTGTATTTACTTTTAGTTTTTACATGGTAAATAACTTGTTAAGTAATTGAACAAGTAGGAAGAAATAAATCAAATAGTACAGGGAGAATTTCTAACGGGTTAAACTTAGAAATTCCAACAATGTATATATAATGACAATAAATAAATACATATTAATTAATTAATAAATTAGTAAAAAAATTAAATTAAGATAAAACACTTAATTAGTTTTGAATAGACATCAATCCCAAGGGATGTGCCTTTTGGACTCATGCCCAGTCAACTCCTATAAAGGAGAATTGCCATAGCCTTGTAACATTCTTCCTTTATCTGAATAAAAAATTATATATATTAATATGTTAAAGAAACATCAATGTATCTAAGCATTACAATCGTCAACGAACAATTTAAAGTGCTTTAGACTGGAACTGGGCCTGATGTGCCCAAGTGCCAGCAGCTCATGGATAGCCCTTTCTATCTCATCCCAATATGCATTGGGATGTTGGTAAGGAGTGGTGATCATGGCCTGTACTCCCGGATCCATCTCAATATTACGCTCAAACACCCGGTCAGGTGGTTGATCCGGTGGTATGTCTCCAAACACTACTGGGTACCTATCCAAAATAGCCCATATCTCTGGATCAAGCCCCAACCTCTGAGATCCTCAACTCCACAACCCACTCGATGTCCCCATTTCCCAAATCAGCCTCCATCTTGTGGACCAAAACAATCTGTGGTGGGTATGAGTGCATTCAACGTAGCAACATTAGCTTGCCATCCGACCCTACAAACTCCATCTCTGACATCCTCCAATCGGTCATGACTCTGCCAAGTGCATAGAGCCACTAGACTCCCAACACCATGTTGGTGTCTGGTATGTCCACTATAAAGAACTGATCTGTCATGGAGTAGTTCCCCATGGTCACTGTTAAGGCTAGCACGTAGTGTGTGCACTGCATGGTCCTGTCCCCAGGCACAAGAAATGAGAATCCCTCAAACTCCTCAATTGTGATAGCCCTCCTCTAAACCAACTGGGCATCAATGAAATTATGGGTAGCCCCACTGTCCACTAGAACTGATACACATTGCCCTTGAACAGTGCCTCTAATCCTCAGGGTCAAAACTTGGGTACCCTGCACAATGATGCAAGGACCCCTCCAAAAGGTGCAAAGGAACCTCCCCCTACCAATGGTGGTGGTGGTCCTCCCTCCTGAGGTGTTGCGTTGTCATCTCCACCCATCTCAAAATATGTCTCATCCTCTGCATCACTATCAGAGAAGACCTCGATATAATGGGCCATGCTTGTTGCACATCTGTAGCCAAGTGCCCGCGGCTAGTGATAGGTGAACTGTGAAACGCAATTTCCTCCTCCAGAGATCTCTCTAAGTCTCCTCATCCAACTGCCCACACCCTTCATTGGGCCTTGGTGGTGGAGCCTTGGTGTCTCTTCCCCTCTCCTCGAAACCCTGTCTGGGAGGTAGTGGTGCTCGAACCCAAGGTAGGGCAACCTGTAGGTCTCTGGCTCTCCCTATTGCATATTGTAATGTAGTGGGCCTATCAGACCTCACTAGCCCTCGTAATGGCTCTATTGGCCCCTTTATAAACATGTAGATCCTCTCAGTCTCCGACAAATCCGGCACCATCACAGACAACCTCAGAAACTCTGAAATATATGCCTCAACACTCCCCGGTTTGGTTGAGGCTTGCTAGCTCCCCAAAGTACTCCTCAAGATCTTTCCTCAAACCGCTCCAACACCCTCCTGGTGAAATCATCATAAGCGATCACTGCTGCATGTCCCAACATGGTCACGAGCTTCCCCTCCCAAATGTAATGTGGCAATCTTGATTAAATAATGAAAGCATATTAAATAGACTAATTAGTAATAATAATACCAATACACTGAAATTTCAAATTTGATCCATACATAAAATTTAAATTCATAATTGAATAAAATAATAACATATTGTAATTGAATCTTGGTTCGTCCTCATCATTCATGAATTGATACATACATCATTCATATGACATACTCATTATAATGTTCTAAATGCTAATTCATCAAGATCCAATACCATAAGATTCAATAATAAAATTCAATATGAAATATTCAAATACAATGTACATTGATCCATATCATTCATCATTCATCAATCATCATTCTATATTTTACATTGAATCATTGATTTAAAAATTAAATGGAAAATTGAAAATTCATCATTCATCATTCATCATTCTAGTCTTCTAGATTCTAAATTGAACACTAAATTAAAATTTTCAATTTATATAACTCAAAGTTTCAAACTCAAAAATAGTTAAGAGTGAAGAGTTGGTCATCAATATCTAGTGTCACAATTAATTTTCATTTTTTTTAATTTTTTTTTTGTTTATAAAGGGTAATTAGACAAAAATGAAGGGGGGACGCCCAGAAGTACCCCTTTTGGGGAGTCTAGTCTCCCACACTAGGGAAACGCACCCCCTTGCGTCTCCCCGAGTCTCCCCAAAAGGGGCACATGGGGAAATGCACTCCCGAGAGTCTCCCCGTCCCGGGTGCGTGGGGTGCGAGGGGTGCGCGCACCCCACCCTAGGGGACGCGTCCCCGTGGAACACTGGCTGCATGTGCCAGGATTAGGGATGAACTTACTTTTCGTTTCACAACTACAAGGCAAGGGCTATGACGTCTACTTCATCAAGGAAAAGGTATACGTCAAACACCCGAACTAGAAAAAGAAAGTGCAGATCGGGATCAAAAGTAATTGGTTGTACAGATTACAACTAGAATCTCCAATGGCACTAATAGGCAGTCATGGGGGCAAAGACTTGAACGAACTACGGCATAGAAGGATGGGTCACTTGCACCATGGAGCTCTGAGAATTCTTAGGAGCACTTTAACATGAGTTCCGGATCTGAGTGCGAAACGAGATGATGTATGCAGGGGATGCGCTCTAGGAAAGTATGCCAAGGTGGCATTTCCTAGGAGCAACCACAAGGCCAAGAGTGTACTAGGATTGATACACTCAGATATCTGCGGAACTATGTCCGTCAAAGCTCTCAGCAGTGCCGAGTATTTCCTTACCTTCATTGATGACCACTCGAGGAAAACTTGGATCTATTTTCTGAAAACCAAGGATGAGGTTTTATGTTGATTCAAGGAGTTCAAGGTTCTAGTGGAGAATCTGACAAGTAAGAAAATAAAAGTCTTGCACTCAGATAATGGTGGAGAATATGTTAATAGGGACTTCACTAATTATTGCACTAAGGAGGGCATCAAAAGAGAGTGGACAACTCTCTACAATTCGGAGCAGAATGGGGTGGCAGAAAGGAAAAACAAAACTATTGTAGAAGCAGCTAGGGCCATGTTGTATGATCAAGATATGCCAAAATTCCTGTGGGCAGAAGCATGCAACGCAGTTGTCTACGTTTAGAACAGGACTTCTCATCGAGCATTGGGCACACGAAGAAAAGAGGAAGAAGCTAGATCAGACTGCAGAAAATGGGTATCTGGCAAGATATAGCAAGAACGCTAAGGCATACAAGATCTATCTTCCAGGGAGTAGGTAGGTAGTAGTACGACAAGATGTAAAGTTCATGGAGGATAGAGCTTTCAGAAGATCTCACGAAATTCCTTCCAAGGAGCAGTGGAAAGAGGATCTATTGGTCATGCCTCTTCAACCAACAAAAGTGAAGAATCCTTCCTCAGATCAAAAAGATTCTCAGGATGAGGAAGAGGAGCGAACGGAAGCACCTGTTGGCGAAGGAAGAACCAGCAGGGAACTTCGTCAAATGCTACGTGATGCAGAGAAATTCATCGGAGAGCCAAGGAACAATAAAAGGGAGTGAAAATAGCCAGACAAGTATCAGGCGTTAGTAGCTCAGGATGGAGAGCCTGCCAGCTTCAAGGAGGTAGCTCAGCATCAGGTCTGGCTAGATGCAATGGTGGAGGAGTATAACTTCATAATGGTAAACGATGTTTGGGAGGTGGCGTCAAGGCCTCAAGGCAGATCTGTGGTAGGTTCAAGATGGATCTACAAGATCAAATATGTTGCAGACGGCAATATTGAAAAACACAAGGCCAGGTTTGTGGCTAATGGGTATGCTCAAAAGAAAGGGATTGACTATGAAGAAACCTTCACCCCAGTAGCTAGGTATACATCTATTAGGACCGTGATATCTCTTGCAACCTAGATGTGATGGGGGATCCATCAGATGGATGTCAAGACGGCATTTCTGAATGGGGTAATAGAAGAAATATACATTGAACAACCAGAGGGATTTGAAACTCATGAGAAGAAGTCTCATGTATGCAGACTGAAGAAAGCCTTGTATACACTGAAGCAAGCACCAAGAGTGTGGTATGGTCGAATAGATGGCTACTTGCAGAAGATGGGGTTTGACAAGAGTGACGCGAATCCGAATCTCTACTATCTGGTCGTAGAAAGCGAGCCACTTATCTTAGTATTATATGTGGATGATCTCTTCGTGACAGGATCATCCAGACCAATGTTGCACAAAGCGGGAGCGAAGCAGAAGCGTTTTTTGGAAGCGGGGACGCCGAAGCGTCATTTTCCAAAAATCTAGGAAGCGAAGCATCCGTGGAAGCGTCTGCTATATATATATATTTTTATATTTTTTGCATTTATACTCAAAACAAACATCCCAAATACCAAATTAATTGTTGAAGACATGAAAACATGCACATTTTTGCATAAATCAAGATAGATATAACATCCATTGTACATTAATGATTAACTATTCGAGCATCAACCATTTAGATGCATAACCATCTAGAATCTAGATTCTTCTCCTCTTGTCTAGCCTTTGCCTCTACCTCGATTGCCTAGGGATATTAGTCAACATTTCCCAATTTTTGATCAAACTACCTAATTCAAGACTTAAGTTATGGTAGAAAAAGCTTAACATGCTTGGTCGATGATTTTGACTTGATTGATAGGTAATTTTTTGCTAAGGGCGTGACAAAGGAGTTCAACAATTAACACCACCAACACTAGGGTACAAATAGGGCTTGGTGCTCTTGATTAAATGCTAATCGCATACTTTCATACTTGATATAATCTAATGAAATGCCACAATCCCATTGATCCTGAATTCCTGAAAACTGTTAAGTCTGCTGAATTTTGAATAGAATATGAAATTCTATTTTCTCCATATGAAGTCCAATGAGGCTGGAACCACTCTCAAACATCCTGAGTCATTTCACGGTAATGTTAAAAATTTAAGTAAAAGGATGAAATATTTTTCATTTTCATCCTTTTACTTTAGGAATTTAACATTACCATGAGGGAGCTTCTGCTATATTTATATATATTTTTTTGCCTTCATTCATCACCCTAACCCAAGGTGGACCCACCCCAACAAGCAAACTCACCTAAAATTTAAAAAAAATTGAAAAAAAAACGATTTTCTAAACGCTTTTCCGGAAACTTTTCTGGAAGCGTACGGAAGCGTCCGGGAAGCGTACGCTTCCTCCTCTGAAGCGCCATGCTTCCGACACCCGAAGCGCGCTTCAGCGCTTCGGAAGCGACGCTTCCGTACAACGCTTCCAAATTTCCAGGAAGCGTCTAAAAATGCCGAAGCGGCGCTTCCGAATTCAGAAGCGCCGCTTCCGACCAAGCTTCCTAGGCGCTTCCGTACGGGACGCGCTTCGGGGCTTGGAACCGGGGAGGGGCGCTTCGTGCAACACTGATCCTGACTCATTGAAGACTGCAAGAAGAATCTAGCCACAGAGTTCGATATGAAGGATCTAGGACGAATGCACTATTTCCTAGGGTTGGAGGTTTGGCAGCAGAAAGTAGAAATCTTCCTTGGGCAAGGAAGGTATGCTATAGAAATCCTGAAAAGGTTCGGGATGGGAAACTATAGACCTATGGCTACGCCAATGATCACCAACTAGAAGAAGACTGATGCATCAGAAGACAAGGATGTCAATCCCACGCTATACCGACAGCTCATAGGGTCCCTAATGTATCTAGTCAATACCAGGCCAGATATTTGCTACGTTGTCAACACCCTCAGTCAGTTCATGGTGGAACCAAAGAGGGCTCACTAGGCAGCAGCCAAGCACGTTCTCAGGTATTTACAGGGAACAGTTGATTATGGGCTCTTGTACAACAAGGGGAAGGATATCAGGTAGAGTGGATTTACTGATGCAGATTGGGCAGGACGTTCAGTGGATCCGAAAAGTACCTCTGGGTACTGTTTCAACATTGGATCAGGAATAACCTTCTGGTGCAGTAGGAAACAGAACTTCGTGGCTCTGAGCTCGTCTGAGGCAGAATATATGGCAGCAAGTACAGCTTCGTGTGAGGCCATATGGCTTAGAAAACTGCTGGTAAACCTATTCAAAAGAGATACGGAGGCGACCAGGATCATGTGTGATAATCAGAGTTGCATCAAACTCTCTGAGAATCCAGTATTTCATGATAGGTCAAAGCATATTGATATAAGGTGTCATTTTGTCAGAGATTGTGTCCAACAAGGAGCTATACAGTTGCGCTACACTCCTACGGGGGAACAAGTGGCAGATATCCTCACCAAGGCCCTTGGAAAGTCAAAATTTGACTACTTCAGGGAAAAGATGGGGATGGTAAAGAACCCCTTTCAGAAGTAGTGTGTTAGCAGCACGAATGAAGAGGTAGTTGTAGTGCAGATGCAGTGTTGGGAGTAAGGACCAACAGCAACACAGATGTAGAGGGAGATGCAGTGCAAAGGCAATGTTGGGTGAAGGACCAACAGCAGCATAGATGCAGAGGCAGTGTTGGGTGAAGGACCAACAGCAGCACAGATGCAGAGCGAGTTGTCGTACAGATGCAGTGGTGGCAGTAGCAGAGTCATGGGCAACAGTACAAGAGGCAGCAGTGCAAAGGATGTTGGGCAGGAAGGCCTAGCATCAGCATAGGTATCGATGTCGGATGATCAGAGTAATACTCAGTGAGGAGTATTGCTAGAGCATAGTCCTCACTAAGAGGGAGTGTTGATTTGGGATAGCATCGGATGTGCACTAACCATGAAAATTGGTGGAGAGGTTGGGGCAAATAAGATCTCCAATACCCAGAAAGGGTTTGGGCACATTCTAAACAGATCAGGAGATATTAAAATAATTAATATTTTTAATGGAGTCCCTAAGTCTAAACTTAGGGAAAATAAAAAATATTAATTGTGTATTAATATGAATCTGTGTTAGAATGGTCCAAAAGACATGGATCAAGCCAAATCTAATCTTAGCCATTGATTAGGGACTTAATCTCGGCCATTGAGATGTCAACAGAAAAAGAATAAGAGGAGGCTTAAGGGGCACTTGGAGAACACCCTGAGGGAGACTAGTCAGTTCATATTCTGGAGCGGGGTTTGCTGAGAAATTGAACCAGTGGTTTTGAGAGCAGTCAGGAGGCAGCAAGTACAGAACAGAGAGACGGGAGATCAGCGCAAAAGAGGAAAACACAGAGCCAGAGGAAGTCGCGCAGAGGGAGTAGAGATTGTGCAAAGCCAGCAGGCCCTGCATCATCCACGCAGAGGCTGCAGGAGTGACGCAGAAGCCCAGAGAGGCTACGCAAAGCCTCAGTAGGTTGACGCACAGGGTTTGAGGTTGACGCAGAGGTCAGTAGGGCCTACGTTGGGTTTAGAAAAGTGTTGGAAGGTTGTCTATCTGTAGGTAAGCCAGTTTGGCACCCTGTTGTACAAGAAAAAATTGTTGAATAATAAAATCCTCCCTTGCTGCACCGGTTTTCCCACATTGGGTTTTTCCCGGGACATTAGTCCAGAATCACTGTGTCAATGTGTGCATATGTTTTTTTCTGTATTACGGTGTGATATCTGCAGCAGTATTTATTTTAATATTTGTTGAAGTAGTTTCATGAATAACTTATGATGAAATAAGTAGTAAAAGTAAATCAGTTGTTGCAGTGATAGAATTTTCACACTCACTCTATTTAAGCTCTCTCCTAGATAAGCTAAGGGGAGTAGTCCCTAAGGATGGTTAGAAAGGGAAAACTTGTTACAACAACAAGTCTAGGAGACTAAGGGCAAGGCAATTATTTATCTAAGCAACTTGAGAAAAAAATTATTTACCAAGTGAAATTATTATTGAGCAATGTCATTATTAAAGATAGATTTAGTTAATTCAATAAGACACTAAGTCACAGGACACGTCCCCCAGGGTCCCGTGTCTCGTATTTTACGTATTGGACACGAAAACGGCCCTAATACGTGTCGAATACGATTTTCAACGTGTCATGAAAACTTGAATACGTATTCTACGTTTTCCGTCGTGTCCTAAATTTCGAATATGCGTATTTGGTTTGTAGAATACGTTGCCCTAATGTATTTCAACATGTTGAATACGTATTGCGAAAAAAACATAATTTAAAGCCCACACGTTGGTCTAATCTTATTTAATTTTGACCTTGTCTAATGTAATCCTAACTAATCTTGATTAACTATTGACAGTTGTGCAGCGTGCTTGTGCTTCTACCTAGTTTCACATATAGAATTGAATGTTAATTAATTGCAATTCAAGCAAGTTGTATGCACGTCTGATTTCATCAAGATTGCAGTCACTAGATTTACCTAACTAAATCTCTAAATTTGAAACTCCAGTAGATTAGCCTCTCTTCTAAAATGGAAATCCGAAAGTGATATGTTACATCATTTGAAAACTCACAAGTTAATACTAAAAAGATGAAAATAAAAAAGAATGATCTTGAGACTCTAGTAATCCTTGCATGAACCTAAATTGTAATTGGGCCTTCAAGTTGTCTCAACAAACAGTGATGAAATCCATTGAAAAAAATCAAGTGGAGGTGTGATAGAAATAGTTACACTGAAGTGCCCTTTGGGGTAAAGGTCCTGACTCCTAAGGGGGCAACAACTATTCATATTGGGTGTGTTTGCAATCCATGAAAGCCACTTACTGATAAACCTAAAATTTCGTAACTGGAATACCCTTTGCAAATTGTGCATTGAATAGCCAAGGGTTGACACGTAACTTAAAAGAGGGAGGGGGCTCCATCAAATTTCCAGTGCTAACCAAAGAATTGACACTCAAAGGAGAGTATTAGGAAGGATTTCAAGAAATTTAGACAAACAATTATGTTCTAAATGAAATACTGCCTAGACTAGACTGTCTATCTATTTTTCATGCTTTATTTGGAATTTGAATCTTAATAATTTCGAATTGGAAATCTTAATATTTCGAATTGGTAACTTCAGTTGGTATTTAAATATCAGGTAGAAAATTGAAGTTTGAAACTTTTCTGTATACTGAGTTATACATTCTTGTAGCTTATCCAAACCTCTTATGCACATTGTAAATATCTAAATTGACAAGCCTAATCTATGGAATCGATAGCTTCAGTTGGT
>APFE031438331.1:91967-122627 GCA_000404065.3 Pinus taeda
TTAAACATATATAAAACGTGTCCCCCGTGTCCTGTTTCCAGGTCGCTGCGTTTCGTATTGAATACTCGTATTTACATGTCCTCCGTGTCTCGTGTCCTCGTGTCATGTGACTTAGATAAGACACTTAATGAGATAAATAGATGATAGACTGGTGCCTTATAAGCAATGCTCAAGACAAATTATAACAATTGCACAAGGATATTTCAAGCTACAAGATAAGTAATGCTGCAAGACAAGCATTAGTACAAGAAACCAAGAGATTAGAAGCAATCAAAATTATGAGCAATAAGACTCGAGGTAAAACTTGCCAAAAGGAAAGTTGGTACTTCAAGTAAAGATGCTTAATTTATGATATGACAATCAAAAGACAATATGCATTAAATTTACAAGAAAAAGAATATAAGGAAAAGCTTACAAGGAAATGGTTAGCCCACAATTCTAATTACAAATAACCAATTGAAAGGGAAAGTTAGATGAATGAATGCAAGACTAATCTATGTGAGATGCAAAGATTAGATCTAATATGCAAATGAAATGCAAATGTTTGTGCAATGCTTCAATGAGATGGAACTAAAATAATATGCTTCAAAGAGAGAAATACTAATCCACTTATAATGAAAAGTACTTTAAGCCCAAAATCACAAGATCAATGAAGCATGTAAAGTTACTCAATGAAACAAAGTGTTAAGAAGAATGTCAATTAGAGAAATAACACAAGGGCTCTTTATTAAAAATTTGATCTTTTGTGAAACAAAGCACGAGAAGTTATTTAAATGATCAGAGATATAAGCAACTTCAATAGAATTTAGATCTATTAGCAAAATGAATGTTCTTCAATATAAACCAAAACTATTTAGATCAAAAGATGATAATCAAGTGAAGTGCTTAGGCAATGCAAGTTAGAAACAATAGCTAGATGCCAATTAGATTAACAATGAAACTAGATCTAAATGGTTAGTGAGCTACTCTAACAAATGCAAGAAAATTAAAGAGTTAGGAAGTTAGCATAACTCAAGACTCCTCCTAGAAGAGGAGACCAGGTACCATGGGAAATAATCCCAAGCTCCCCTCTAAAATAAAGTGATTTTATTGAAGTTGCAAATAAAATCCCCTTTCTGAGAAATGAGAGGGCTTTAATAATTTTAAAGAGGATTTTCAAATAGAATTTTAATATCCTTCCCCAAGATACATATGAGAGAAAACTTTATAATAATTTTAAAATTTTAACAATAGACTTTCTCCCAAAAACAACTTTCCCCCACTCCAAGAAATAATTTAAAGTCTAAAATAAACGAAAATTATATGTTAGGGAATAAGGGGAATAAACTTTTTTGATGGGAAAATTTCAAATCCTAAAATCCCAAGCTTTAATCAATTCTCTTTTATAAAACTAATTTTCTTTCCCAAAAACAATATTCTTTCAAACCAAGAATTTGATGAAACACCTGCTAAAACAAATATTAGATCTTTGCAAAAATGATAAGGGTTAAATAACAAAAACAATAACAAGAAAGAAGCCCAAAAGGCTTGCAGCCTTCTTTTACAAATAAACAACAAAAAAAAAATTATGGCCTTCAAAGAAATTGATCTATGCAAAAATGATTGGCGGCCCCAAGCAAAATTATTTGCGCCACACAAAATTAAATATTGTAATGCGTAAGGCTAGAATAAGCTTTCCAAAGTTAGCTGCTTCCCAAAATTAATGACACCTCTAAGAACCTAGCTATGCAAATAAAAGAGGGTTTGGAAATTAAAAATTCAATCTTCCTCTTGATCCACCAGCAAACAACTCATTACAGAAATCCTTACTCAAGCCTTCAAATCTGGCAAACACAAATGTAAAAAAAAAAAAAGCAATGCAACAAAATATATATATTATATATATATATATATATATATATATATATAAAATGAATGAAAAATATATAAAAAAGAAATAAAACTATGCACAAAAAATTATTTACGAATTTCCAACAATTAGATCAATGGAATATGGGTACAACTCAGTTCCATGATCAGCTAGTAACAGCTCTAAATAGAAAATTTGTTCTAATAAGCACAATAATTTAAAGAGATTTGAAATAAATAAAATTTTCCACTAGCTAAGGTCTAAAAACCCTACAACAAAAATCATCAGAAAAATCTTTCAAATAAAATAGAGTGGATCATCCTACTTCATCACTCAAGATTTGGTTAACTTAAACAAAAGCATCCCTCACGCTTGACATCTGATTCAATTAAAAAATTTCTACACAACTCAAAAAGATTTTGTTAGCTTCAAATGAGACAAGAAAAATATAATGGAAGGAAATTCTAACTTAAACAAAAGCACACTAGTCACTTCCAATCCTAAATATTTTCCAAATCTAATTACCAATGTAAGATAGTTATACACTAATAATTCTATGTAAGCAAATGAAGTGACTAATATAATTACCATTAGAAAATTAAGCTCAAGAATTCATTACCATATACATAAGAGAAAAGCCACAATATTTCACCCAAAAGACTTGTGTATCATTATTTCAAGAATAGAGAGCTTGAAGAGCAAAAGCCAAAACACAACATCAAGAGATATTACAATGAGAAGCATATGCTTCCTTATATAGAAAAAATGAAAGTTCTAGAGACTCTTCCAAGTAAAAAAGGGCTAGATCATGAAGGTGCACAAATTTGACTTGATCTTGGCCAATTAAATGCTTGATCCACATCAAAATAATCTCCATCGTTGATTGCTTGAGAAAAAATTCGAATTCCTTGATGATGCCCTTTTTCTTGGTCCAAAAAATATATTTTCCGACTTTTTCTCCTTGAAAGATCTCCATTCACTTAACCAACTTGCACCATAAATTTGATTTTCATTAAAAAACCGATTTTCCTTGGAATTAATTCCGAGTTTCTGAACCATAAATATTTTCTTGAATTTTTGCTTGCTTGATTAGTGGAGATTCCCATCTTGGAAAGATCACACTTCCTTTTTTAATTTTTTTACTTGGAGAGAATTTATTTTTCCCTCATTTTTATATTCTGACGAATTTACACATTATTATTTAGCCACTTTTTTGTCGGAAAAATTAAAAAATAAAAAATAAAAATAATTTGAGGGGATAAACATACTTTCAACCTTCAAAAGGTGTCCAAGCACAAAGTTGACGTGTAGAGGTTCTAATTATGAGTACTCTACCCCCTTCAACTTTTACAAACATTTGATTTAACAATTTACACCCAAATTATTAAATTTCCGACTAGTTGGAAATATAAAAAATAGACACTTATACTTAACCAAATTCTGCAAGACTCAAGACATGATCTAGTATGATAATTAGACATAGACTTGATACACTAGGACTCAAGGCATAACTATTGAATCCCACCCTAGGTTGGAGAAAAACTCTATTAATTATTTCATGTACAAAATAATTAATCACGTTAAAAAACTCCCTAGGATGAAAATTGTTAGCAAAACATCTTAAGCTTACCTAAGTGTTTTACGTGGACTTATAGACATACTATAATCATTTTTAAAATGGTCCACCAGGCTGCAGAATTTGGAGTTACAGCTTTGATAAATTGATGAATGATGACGATGAATTTTGGATATCTAACTGCTTGAACATGATGGAATTTCTTTGCAAAAATGTAACTTCATATTTTGCATTGTCTCCAAGCTCGACCTTTTGAGAGAACTTCTTTTCAAGTAACTCAAACAGATAATCACGATTTCCAGTCATGTGCCTAAAGGCACCACTGTCAACAAGCCAAATTTCATTATGATTTTCAACAGAACCTGTAAAAGCACAAATGAATGAGTGTTTAGATTCAAAAGCGCTTCTTCTATGCCTCTTTTTTGAAGATGGTTCATCTAGATCAGTAGTAGATGCATGATGTCTTCTACTTCATTTACGATCATCATCTCTTCAATTCCTTAGAGGGCATTGAGTATGACAATGACCATCAGCATGACAACGAAAACATTGAATATTTGACGAATCTCTTTTTTCTCTTCTATCTCTTTCATCTCTTCTATCTCTTTCATCTCTCCTATTTCTTCTATTAGGAGAGGGAGGAGGAGATCTTTTATGAGAGGTGGTATTCTATCTTGGAGCAGATTTAGGACCTTGTCTTCTACCAAACAATTAAAATTTGCCGAAATTTAGTTTCCTTTTCTCGTTTCCCTTAAAATGAGTTGCAAATGCTTCTATACTAGGAGCTTCAATGTCTCCTCTAGAGTAAAGTCTTGACTCTATTGAAATATGTAACAAGGTTTGGTCTTAATAATGACATATGTAATCATGATTTTATGTATTTGATGTAAAGAGAATAATAAATTTATTATTTTCATTCCTGAGGAATCGGTTCATGCTCAAGGGAAAGTTATTTTTAGGTCAAGCGCCCATTGAGTGCTTTTAGGGATTGTCTTTGAGTGAACAAGTCATAAGAGTCATTATCATGTATGAAAGACCCTTTTGGGCATGTTGCATATTGTAAAGAAAAATTTAGTTGAGTCAAATTAGAATCAAAGACCCTCCAACACCTTGTCGTGGTGCCTCAAGCAAGCTGGCCCACATAAAAGATCAAGTCAGCCTTGTTATCGCTCAAACTAGTAGGGGTCCTAGGAGGGGATTCTAAAAGGGCAACTACTAGGTTAAGGGAAACAATGGAGCGATAGCCCACTATCACCTCGGTTAAGGCTCCCTACTCTTTACAGACTTTCCTCGATGGGAGGAGACCAGGTATGAAGGGAATCACTAGAAGGATGAATCAATGAAGAGAAAAGGAGTGACTGATAAGGCCTATTCGCAAAAGAGACTCAATTGTTTGGTTTTCTTGTTTAAGAAGCAAGGTGTAAGGCTCTCTAAGAAGGGCAAAGGGAGTTTCAAGGGCTGGGGTTTGCAAATGAGACTTATCAAGGAGGAACCTAGTCCTAGAAACCCTTGTGAAAACTTGGTTTCCAAATGGGCTTTGTAAAATTATCTTCCAAAAGTTGTGAGACCACACGGGACCAAGTGGACCCAAAGTTAGGTCAAGTGGGTGGATTTCATAAATTAGAGGTGAGCTTGACCTAATTGATGAGAGGGGATCAAAGGATAAATTTCCAATGATTTAAATGCAATGATCCCTATGAGGTCACTAGCAAATGGGAAACCAAGAGCAAGAATCAATCTTAGATCTGGGGCTTGGAATATCTTGAGATCCCACCGTCGGAATTGCCTCAAATTTTGAGGGCCCCTAGGAGAAATAACAACGTAGTAGAAGGCAAGAGATAGGATTTTTTTTATGGGTGAATTGTGATAAAAATGATGTCCTACGTCACGTATGGAGGCTAAGCCTAGAAAGAAAGAGAGAAGGTGAGAAAGATGTTCTTTAAAGTGATCACTAGTGGAGGATTGGTGCCTAATCCTTTGGGAGAAATGCAGTCAACGAGATTCCAATGCTTGGGATGATTTCATTTAGTCAAGGAGGCCTCTAGAACAATTCTACATGGCAATTAGGGCATGGGACAATTGCTTCAAGGTCTTTACACTTCGATATGCAATATATCATGACTTATCAAGATAAAATTTCAACAAAATATCTCTGGGAATATTCTCCTATTCATACATGGCCCATGACATGATGCAATGCTATAAAAAGACATTTCCACAATTTCACATAATAAAAGCAGTAAATTTCAACCTAGTATAGTGAAAATCCCCAGCAACATGCATGTGACATAAGAAAACGATAAAATGGCATTAAAAGAGCACTTACATGTAAGAAAAAGTATATGAAATCATCATTATATGTAAATAGTGAAGCTCCAAGACAAAAATGAAGAGATCCAAACATCAAAATTCATTCATTCATCCAATTTCGTCCTCCAAAAAGAATAGCGAAAATCTCACAAGAGAAAATGATCCAATCCAAGTGATGATAATCAAAATCGATTCATCCCACTTGTATTTATATACTTCCTAATGAATTCGATTTAGTTAATTAGGCCTAATTTATCCCCTCAAATAAAATAATGTGCATAATAACAAAACTTTTGGTGACAAGCCCACCAAATAGCTCAATAATGTATTGATAAGCCTCTTAACAGAGTAGAATGATCAATAAAGTGAGTCATTGGGCCTTTGAGGAGGCCTGATGAAGTCCAAAGTCTGCCATAATGAAGAAATGTACTCCAAACATAGCAGACAAGGGGTTCGCCCCTTGTTGTCCAATCAAGAACCTGTGGTGCTCCCAAGTGGGTGTGGGGGCACAAGGACATCCTCATGGGTCTCCAAATGGATCAAATATGCTTGTAGACCATCTTTAAAGGTTGGAGTAATAACATAAGCCTTCCCTCTCCAACGAGAGGCATCCTAGAACATCTGCCAAGTGTATGGTGCAACTGTGGAGCCGATTGGGCATGGTGGACCAGGTGCATCATCCTCATCCAAAAGGTGGAACACGAACAATCAATGAACATTGTTGGGAATCCATGAAGTAATATCTGTTATGGTGGAGCCCCATGGCTCTCAACACTCACCCTACTAGTGCCAATGTGGCCCTCTGGAGGGCTAGGACCCTGTATAGGGAGAGTAAGCCCTAAATGAAGACCCACCAACAATCTTGCATAAGATCCAATGCGTCTCAATATCCTCCAATACTACAAATCATTAGAATAATCAAGTGATAATGCTTACAAATCATGGGATCAATGCGGCACTTCATGGTGGCGTGTCCTTCTATAATGGGCTTTGGCATGTACAAGTGTCTCCAAACTCAATAAGGGGTTAACCAAGGACCCTAGTAGGTGGGTTCAACCTCTAAAGCGGGTGGCATGTCCATAGTACATCCTTTAAGAGGTAGCTGGAAAGTGATATAATAATGGAATTGAGTGGGAAGTCAACGGAATCATCTAGACCACATGTCAAGGTGCATGGATAGTTATAATAAGGGAGGGATCAAATTGTGATACATGAGTTACCCCGACCTTTGGCTTTCCACCCTTCTTCATATGCCTTTTGTCTTTAATTGATTTTTCTTCATAATTGCTCAGGGCTCCAGGTGATGGAAAGCATGATCTGTAATATATAACAGTGGATACCCCCTTGAGGAGGGGCAGTTCATCGCCCACCAGGGGTTCAGACAATCATGGGTTCCTTAATGATGGAGGAGGCTCGTCTAGGGCCCATAGGAACCAAGGTGATGGCCATGGATAAGGGATTGATCTCATGTTTGCCTTTTGCCCACGTGCGAAATTTGTATGTCGCAACCATCTTTTTCAATTTGTGGTACATTTCCTGTTGAGAGTGGCCAAGTTATGCTTTTTACTTTCTTTATCACTATAGCAACCTCTGGGGCATCGTTCTAGGCTCAACCCAAGGTGTGGACAAGGGGAAGGGGAGGCTAACCCTATGTGGACTCAGATGGGAAAAGAGATGAATGGGGCTCAAATAAGTGAAGAGGGAGTAATGTAGGTGGTATCAGGAAGCAGGACCACGCAACCAAAATCAAGATTTCCCATGCAGTGCCAACCCTAAAGCTAATGACCAGTAAAGGCGATCCCACATAATTAGGATACAAGGGTAACCACGAGTTCGGGCAATGGAGACAATAATACAAACCTTACCCACTCTTTCCGTTGAATCCCCCCACCAATTCATTCCCAAAAATGTGCATGAAAAGTAAGGAAAACTACTCAACTATACCAATGAAAAGACATACCTTTGGGAACGGGAGGCCCACCTTCAAGCATACATTCATAACAGATCGGTGAAGGACCACATGGCTAGCTCAGGTGGTGAAGAAAAATGGCACAACTTGGGAGAAAAAATTTCTCCCATATACACTACCCACAGGTGGTGGGTAATAGACCTCAAGGAAGCAATTCGTACCCATGGAAAGCCTCTATATAAGAAGGAACTTGACCTCATTTCGACACACAAAAGCAAGTTCCATCTCCTCAAGAAAGAAGTTGGAAAAGGACAAAAATCAAGGATGCGAAGAAGAAAAGCAAGATCGAATTTTTGGATCTCTCTCTCTCTCTCTCTCTCTCGTTAGGGTTTCTATAGTTGTTAGGAAAGTCGAGTTGCTGGCAAGTTGTTGGGAAAGTCGAGTTGCTGGCAAGTTGTTGGGAGAGTCGAGTCGTTGCCAAGTTGTTGGGCAAGTCAAAGTGTTGGAAAGTTGTTAGGCAAGACGATGTGCTGGAAATTTGTTGGGCAAGTCGAAGTGTTGGAAAGTTGTTGGGTCGATGTTGCAGAAGAAACTACTAGGTCAAAGTTGCAGAAGAAGCTGTTGGGTCGAAGTTGTTGGGGTTGAAATTGCTAGAAAGAAAGCTCATCAAGGAGAAAGGTTGACTTGGTCTTGGAGGGGTTTTTGTCAAGGGTCTTAGATCTTGTAATTCGTCATTTGAAGATTCTATAAGAAGAGAAGAATTCTTGTTGGTTTTCCTCTGAAGAGGAGAGGTTTTAGCCATGCCTAGCAGCCTATATTTTGTGTCCTCTTGTCTCTTTGATCTTCATTGTTTGGTAGCTATCTGATGATAGAAAACACAATAATAATCAAGTTAAAGAAGAAGATAATCAAGTTAAGTAAAAAGACATCACAAACAATTGCCAAAGTAAGAGAAATCACTTAATCTATTGCCCCTAGATTTCTCAACATGGTATCAGAGCTAAGGTGGCAAGACAAGGAAAGGCAGCTTGTAGGACCATCAAAAGGAGTATCAAGAAAGGTCAAGGCATCAAAGAGGACATCGATCTGTCAAGAAGGGATTCATAAGGACCGGAGGAGTATCAAGGAAAGAACTAAGAAATATCATAAAAGACCTCAAAACCCTAGCTCATCCAAAGAAGGGTTCTACACTTGAAGCATTCATGCAAAGTTCACACATTGTGCAATCATCATCTCAAGGAAAGGAAAGGCTTCAAGGACCCTACCTCCACTCAAATAAGAACTACACATTAGAAGCATCTTGAAGTCTCCACATTCTAAGGAAGCAAGAAGAAGCATTATCATCTTCATCAAGGTGATCTCCCTCTTATTGAACCAAGAATCACATCTTAAGCATATTTGAAGAAACACATCTCTAGAAAAAATAGTATTGTCATCTTCAAGGAAGCAAAAATCATCATCAAAATCAAGAAGGCATCGAGTTGAAGATATCACCATCAAAGGAGCATCTTTACTTGACAATAAGTATCCTTATATCTATCATTGAATCTACAATCAAAATGACTTCATTTTGCAAGCAGGGCAATAAGTTGATTGGGTGATCAAATTTACTTGCATGGAAGAAGAGGAGAGATTTGATCCTCGTAGAAAACGAAGTCATTGGACATGTTAAGGGTTCAATTGTCAAACCACCCAAAAAAAAGGAAGTTGAAGCTCTAGCAAAATATATCAAAAGGGAAATAAGGGCTCAAAGAATCATGATACATTCAATCAAGGATTCCATCATCCCTTATGTGGCAAAATTGGAGAAGTCAAAAGACATCTATGACAAACTGGTAGAATTGTTCTCCATGAGCACTACAGGAGAAGTGATATCTTTGAGAACCGAGTTATATAAGATGAAGGTACCAAAGGAAGAAGGGATAGCCTCAATCTTATGAGGGTGTCATGAATACGAGACCAACTGCAAAAGTTGGGGGAAATAATGTCTGACAAAGAGATGACCATTGTGGTGCTCAATGCACTACCTGATGAATGGGGCAACTTTGAATCAAACATCAACGGAAAGAAGATCGCCACCCCATTCAGTGAACTCTGGTCATTATGTAAGATTGAAGAAACCAGGTTGAAGGAAAAAAGTGGTGTAGGACCAAGCGAACAAGTTCAAGCATTTGTTGTCATGGCTAAGAGACAAAGAAAGTCTCAGAAGTTTGGCCCTCAAAAAAAAAAAAAAAAGATCGATATGTCAAAGATCCAATGTTATGGTTGTCAAGAATATAGGCATTTGAAGGGAGATTGTCCAAAACTCAAAGGACAACAAGAAAAGGAAAGAAAGGAATGAAGCCCATGTCACCGAAGAAGTGGAAAAACCTTTCGATCTGATAAAGAATTGTTGCCACATCACTAAGGGTCTTATCTCAATACAAAGCATCACACTACCTAGTAGTGACACACTATATCATTAATTTTCCATAGGAGGTTTCATTTAATTGAAGCTCCAATGTACCAAAACTCCAACAAGGTTCAGTCCACGAAAGTTCCAATTCACCGTATAATGTTTGATTTAAGTGTTCATTTATCTTTGAACTATATCTAGATGGGCTTATGTAGGACTGCCAAAGGAAAGATTTATAGATGACTTCCAAGAGGACCATATTGAAGGATGTAAGATCCTTCCGGAAAATATGGCAAAATTGGAGAAGTCAAAAGACATCTATGACAAACTAGTAGAATTGTTCTCTGTGAGCACTACAGGAAAAGTGATATCTTTGAGAACCAAGTTATATAAGATGAAGGTATAAAAGAAAGAAGGGATAGCCTCATATCTTATGAGAGTGGCATGAATATGAGACCAACTGCAAAAGTCGGGGGAAATAATGTCCGACAAAGAGATGACCACTGTGGTGTTGAATGCACTACCTGATGAATGGGGCAACTTTGAATAAAACATCTATGGAAAGAAGATGGCCAGCCCATTTAGTGAACTCTAGTCATTATGTAAGATTGAAGAAACCAAGTTGAAGGCAAAAAGCAGCATAGGACCATGCGAACAAGTTCAAGCATTTGTTGTCATGGCTAAGAGAGAAGGAAAGTCTCAGAAGTTTGGCCCTCATAAAAAGAATAAGATCAATATGTCAAAGATCCAATGGTATGGTTGTCAAGAATATGGACATTTGAAGGGAGATTGTCCAAAACTCAAGAAGGACAACAAGAAAAGGAAAGAAAGGAATGAAGCCCATGTGACCAAAGAAGTGGAAGAACCTGAAAAGAAGAAATCAAAGGAGGAAGTGAAATATCTCTACTATGACTCAGATAATCTCCTTAGTTCTTTTATGTTTTGTAAAATATAGTTATCATGATAGGAAGAATTGTTAGCATGCATCATATTAGATGCATGTGATTGAAGCAAGAACTCATGACATCATTATAGAAGCTTGAAAGGATGGTTGAAGCAGAAGTCTACATGGATGTAGTAGTCATCATGGAAAGGAAGAAGCTCTTGATAACCTCCTTGAAAGCATAAGTAGTCGATATGGTTGAAAGAAAGTCGTCTAGCATGATAGAAGATCGAAAGAATTCATCATACATCATCATCATTAGAAAGGAGCATTTGCAGAATGGGATAATTAAGATCATTCATTGGAATCTTCATTAGAAGGTTTACCTCTCATGGAAGAAGCAAGTATCTCGCCGCGAATTCCACCTTGTATGGGATTCATTGTTTGGAAGGATGATGGTATGATGACAAAGGAAAGTAGGATGGTTGAAAAACTTTAAAGCAAGGAAAAGAAGTTGTTGAAGGAAGTCTAGATGGTCAAAAGGAGAAAAGAGGTATGTATATGTTTGATAGATTAAGTCATGTCATGTTATTTTTTGGTATATTCTATGCTAGAGCAATTTATTTTAATTTTCACAGTTAGCAATCACATTAGCATCAAAGTAAACTGCAAATAAAACATAAACATAAATCGCAGAGGACAAGCCAAGACAAGAGGACACAAGATGTGGCGCCAGCCAGGGACAAACCCCAATGTGGGGAAACCCTTGATCAATTCTTCTTTTATGTTCTTCAATAGTTTAGCAGAGAAAGAGAGAGAGATAGTACATTTACAACAGAAGTCAAACACTTTGACTTTCTATATCTGTATGAGATCAACTGAAGACATGTTGCTTCAACTGATTCTCCAAGGTGACTCCTTCACCTATCATCGTGCTGCATCTTGTCCACTCGCTGCACCTCTACATACTACATCATGTTGCACTAATCATGACCATGCTACGCAATTCATGTTGTTGCTCCTGTCACTGAGCTGCACCAATCATTGAGTTGTTCTTTATCATGGATCTGCACCCAGTGTTGTACTCATTGTTGATCTGCCCTCAATGCCTGTTATGTTGCATTTCATCATCAGTTGCACCTGTCACTTGTTGTTACATTATGCAGCAATAAGTATATCAGCCTTAGCTACTTGCTATGGCTTGCAACCTAGCAAAGCAGCTAGGCTATAGTTCCACCTTCCAACAGACCTAGATTAAACACTATTGTCATGCTGTCACCTATAGCAAATCCGAGATTATACTTTACCATGACAATGACTAGATGACTACAGTGGATGGGACTTCTTGGACTACGGATTAGGGCTATGTAGGAAGCTGTCTTGGACACCTCAACAGGTTTGATACTATGCTCCTCTAACTCAATCCTCTTGCAAGAAGAAACTAACCTTATACTGTCACAAAAGAGATGCCCAAACCATGCCACTTTCATGCTGACAACTTGCTGTGATTAGGGCACATTAGGTCCACCCTTAACTGCGGATTTGGACAACTTAGAACAGTGAATTAACACTCCTCTGGACAGCGAGTAGTAACACCGAAATGAGGTCAGCTTTGACTATGTATAGCAGCCTCTATTTGACTGCAGCTAGCTGCAGATAGGGGCATATCTGAACGGTGGATCAAGGGCTCCTTATTACTACGTGTAGGTCTTCTAAAGCACCTTCACAACTGCATCTAAGACTTCCTTTAGACCTGCGGCTAGAGTACCTTTGGACAGCAGCTAGGGCTTCTCCTTCAGCTGCATAATAGACCTCTTTACTGCGGTTAAGTCTCCTCTTTACTGTGGATGCATGATCTTTAGGTGACTGTGTCCTACTCTCTTTTAGGACTTCTTATTGGAGCCTTCTAGGACAGAGGATTAGGGTTTTCAATCTATGTCTAGAATCTTTCCTTCACTGCGGCTAGGGTATGGCAAGATCTCCCTCAACTGCAGCAAGGATCCTCTTCAACTGCGTCTTGATGTCTCCTCCATGACTGTAATTTAGCGCTGCGTATAAGGCCTCCAACTTCTCTGCATTTAGGGAATCATCTGTAAGCCAGTGTATTCTCTTGGTGTCTCTCCTTCACCAAAACCCAAAAAAGATGTGGAGAGGAGGAGATCACTTGAAGAGTAAGTGTGTGACAAATGACTTCAAGTCCTCTTCTATTTATACTAAAAACGTAGAGGTTGAATAGACATGACGGTTGGGCTTTTGAGCCTACTCAAGTTGTTGGCCGAATTGACAATTTGTCTTATAACACAAATAAATTCATAACTCCATGAATACTTGACGGAATCGGATGATCTTTAGATCAATCCTACACCTCTCGATGAGAGGGATCCAACAAAAATATCAGCTACCATAAATAAGATGACCCACATGGAGTTTGGCCCTAATTGCCAATTTTAACACTCCCTCTCAACTAGGGAGAACTCCATCCGCTGATCTATATGTCCAACTGTACTATCTCTGCCATCAGTGCCCTGCACTGCTCTGCTCAGCTCAGCTCAGCTCTGCTCTGCTCAGCTCAGCTCAGCTCTGCTCTGCTCAGCTCAACTTTGCTTAAACCATGAAGAAGAAGAATTGATCGAGAATGTCTCATACCATTCTCCACTAACCTGAAGTCAGTCTCAGAGTGTGTACCACTGGTCCCAGACTAGTCCTCTACTGACTCGAAGTCAGTTTCAAAGTATGTACCACTCTCACTGGTCCCAGACCAGTATCATTGATCCCAGATCAATGAAGGTCATCCTAGCATAGGAAGTATGGTAGATTCAATGATGCGTCCATCAGTACTACTATGGTCCCTATCCAAATTTCTTTGCTCATTGATCAGAAGAGAGGTACTTCCCATGAGTCCCAGACTGCATGGGTACGATGCCTCGACAAGAGAATTAATCATCCTATCCACGGGAGAGTGAATCATCTTGTCCAGTGGATGCCACAAAGAACTAATCATCCTAGCCTACAGGAGAACGAATCATCCTGTTCCACAATTGCCATGGAGAACACATCATCCAGGCCCACAGAAGAATTAATCATCCTGTTCCATAAATGCCATGGAGAACGAATCATCCTGGCCCATAGGAGAACTATCTCATGTCCATAGTCGGCACAGAGAACAAATCATCCTGGCCCACAAGAAAACTAATCATCCTGTTCCATAGTCGCCACGGAGAACAAATCATCCTGGCCCACAGGAGAACTAATCATCCTGTTTCATAGCACCCCACCAGGGGAGGGTGAGTCGCCCTGTCGTCATATGTTGCTCAAGTAAGTACCCCAAGCCCCCAGAGCTCACAAAGCTCAAAGCATGCAACATGCAGGACCCTTATAAGAAGGTCCCTCAACAACTCCAAGTCGTTCGGGAAAGTCACAGATTTGATCTTTCCCCAGCGGCTTTGACATAGTGTAGTGACCTGTACATCATCTCACAGTGATGGAGCTTCCTTGCTCATTGACTAACCATATCCCAAATAAGGTAGTATCTGATGTTTATCTGCTGGAGAAATCATTGAATACGGGATTCCTCAATAATCGAATCCTACCTCTGGTTGTCACAAAGAATCACAGTGGTATTCATCATGTGTACAAACAGCTCACTGAAGAGCTTTCTCAACCAGGCAGCTTCATACGAGATCATACTCGTAGTTATGTATTCAGTATCGGCAGTGCTTATAACAACCGACTTCTGCTTCCTGCTCATCCATGATATCAAAGCAGAATCCAAAGAGAACCAGCACTAAGAAGTGCTCTAGTGTTCCTCCACACTTCCTGCCTAGTCAGCATTCAAATAATCATGTAGTTTCATATTTCCGGTCGTGTATCTCAATCCATGAGAGATTGTGCCCCGAAGATATCTCAGAAGATTCTTGGCACCAATCCAGTGAGGCTCAACCAAATATGAGCTCACCATGCTAACTGCAAAACATATGTCTGGACGAAAGTTCACCAAGAACATCAACACGAATGAGTTTATGAAACTCAAAGGCATTTCCCAAATCTAGTCCGACATCACTACCATATAACTTCTGAAAGTTAAGATCCTTGAGGTAATCACCGGCTTGCAGTTTATCATTCCATATCCAGAATCCAACTCCCTCTTACTTCTGCAAATGAGAGGTTCTGCACCTGTAAGAAATAGGTCGTCCTCATAAGGTGTCGGTATGAGAGGTCCATCATCCACAACCTTTGGGTAATGGTTTGGATCGGTTTCACTCCTAGTGAATCTCAGCTTCATCAGACAGCTATCAATCCTCTCATACTACGCCCGGGGTGTTTTGCTTCAAGCCATAGGGGGCCTTCTTCCACCTGTATACATGAGATTCCTGATCATGAATCTCAAACCCCTCGAGTTGATCCAAACCTATGGACCTGCTACATAAGGGGAATGGTCCCCTTGTAAGATTTTCCTTTGGTACATTTCAAACATGTACTTTCATGCTCTTTTTGAATTCAGGCATCCCTGCCACCATCTAACTCACAGACCTTCGATGCTATGTGTCAATGGGCATGGTTCACAGTGGACCTGCAACCTGATACAACCATGAACACAAAAACATCTTTGACAATTCATACCTTTCCATCAATGAGTGCCACCCTGAAACCTTTGACTTCCATTGTTGAAATGGACAGCAGCTTTTCCTTGTGATCTGGGGTTCCTTGCTTTCTCTTAAGAGTTGGTCGTGTCCTTGATGACCTGCATTACCTATCATTCCTTTGATCATTTCTTGGAATGATCGCTATCATCATTAAGTGATGCATCCCTTCCAGTTGGACACTCCTGCGCATAATGGCCGAACTTATTTCAAACAAGGCATCTTCCTTTCCTTCCACCCTTAGATCCGAACTTCCCAATGAAGTGATCTTTAGGTAGGCCATCAGAAACATCCATTGCGCCTTTCTGATAATATACTCTGCTTCATCTTCACCCTCAGTGAATTTGAAGAGGGATGAGGAATCCACTAATCCTTTTGTCCTTTCCCAACTATCTTCGGTGATTGCTCTTTCACTCTTGCTTGGGCATTGTCTTCACCTCAGCTCTGATACAATGTTATTTTTTGGTATATTCTCTGCGAGAGCAATTTATTTTAATTTTCACAATTAGCAATCACATCAGCATTAAAGTAAACTGCTGATAGAACATAAACATAAATCGCAGAAGACAAGCCAAGACAAGAAGACACAAGATGTGGCGCCAGCCAGGGACAAACCCTAATGTGGGGAAACCCTTGATCAATTTTTCTTTTATGTTCTTCAATAGTTCAGCAAAGAAAGAGAGAGATAGTACATTTACAACAAAAGTCAAACACTTTGACTTTTTATATCTGTATGAGATCAGTTGAAGGCATGTTGCTTCAACTGATTCTCCAAGGTGACTCCTTCACCTATCATAGTGTTGCATCTTGTCCACTTGTTGCACCTCTACATACTACATCATGCTGCACTAATCATGACCATGCTATGCACTTCATGTTGTTTCTCCTATCACTGAGCTGCTCCAATCATTGAGTTGTTCTTTATCACGGATCTGCATCCAGTGTTGTACTCATTGTTGATCTGCCCTCAATGCCTACTATGCTGCATTTCATCATCAGTTGCACCTGTCACTTGTTGTTACATCATGCAGCAATAAGTATATCAGCCTTCACTGCTTGCTATTGCTTGCAGCCTAGCAAAGCATCGAGGCTATAGTTCCACCTTCCAGCAAACCTGGATTAAACACTATTGTCATGTTGTCACCTACAGCAATCTGAGATTATACTTTATCATGACAATGACTAGACGACTGCAGCAGATGGGACTTCTTGGACTGTGAATTAGGGCTGCGTAGGAAGCTTCCTTGGAAACCTCAACAGGTCTGATACTATGCTCCTCTAACTCGGTCCTCTTGCAAGAAGAAACTAACCTTATACTGTCACAAAAGAGATGCCCAAGCCATGCCACTTTCATGCTGACAACTTGCTGTGATTAGGGCACATTAGGTCCACCCTTAACTGCGGATTTGGACCACTTAGAACAGTGAATTAACACTCCTCTTGACAATGAGTAGTAACACCGAAATGAGGCCAGCTTTGACAGTGTATAGCAGCCTCTATTTCACTGCGGCTAGCTGCAAATAGGAGCATATCTGAACATTGGATCAAGGGATCCTTATTACTGTGTATAGGGCTTCTAAAGCACCTTCACAACTGCGTCTAAGACTTCCTTTAGACCTGCGACTAGAGTACCTCTCGACAGTAGCTAGGGCTTCTCCTTCAGCTGCATAATAGACCTCTTTACTGCGGTTAAGTCTCCTCTTTACTACGGATGCATGATCTTTAGGTGACTACGTCCTACTCTCCTTTAGGATTGCTTATTAGAGCCTTCTAGGACAGCGAATTAGGGCTTTCAATCTGTGTCTAGAATCTTTCCTTCACTGTGGCTAGGGTATGGCAAGATCTCCCTCAACTGCAACTAGGATCCTCTTCAACTGCGTCTTGATGTCTCTTCCATGACTGTAATTTAGTGTTGCGTATAAGGCCTTCACCTTCTCTACATTCAGGGCATCATCTGTAGGCCAGTGTATTCTCTTGGTGTCTCTCCTTCACCAAAACCCAAAGACGTGGAGAGGAGGAGATCACTTGAAGAGTAAGTGTGTGACAAATGACATCAAGTCCTCTTATATTTATACTAAAAACGTAGAGGTTGAATAGACATGACAGTTGGGCTTTTGAGCCTACTCAAGTTGTTGGCCGACTTGACAATTTGTCTTATAACACAAATGAATTCATAACTCCAAGAATACTTGACAGAATCGGATTATCTTTAGATCAATCCTACACCTCTCGATGAGAGGGATCCAATAAAAATATCAGTTGCCATAAATAAGATGACCCACATGGAGTTTGGCCCTAGTTGCCAATTTTAACATGTCAACATATAGTTGCAGATAGCATGAGTAAATGCTCTACCTCATGAGCATGATTGAAGAAAAGGGATCTCTTTAGAAAGATACATGAAGGCATAGTTCACATATTGATAAGATGGAATAAACATAATATGTCCTCATATGGAATATGAGGTGGTTGACAAAGATGAAGGAACTATGTATAGAAGCTCATGGGAACAATATGTGAAGGAAGGAAGAAGAATTCGTGAAAGAAGCAACTATAGTCACATAAGATAAGTAATCAACATCCTATGACTAGAAGAATTGGCTATGACATCTCCATAGAGGAGGTATGAAGACTCTGATGAAGTCTGTAAAGGAAGGAGACCCTTGACATTGAATATCTTGGAGATGTGCTTATGAATGTGCAAGATGTTGATGTTGCAAGAAAGCAAATGTCATGATGAAAGGCCATCATAAAAGGTAAATTTGATTTGATGTTCATTTTTTATTTTTGAACAACCTCTAGTTGGGTTGAAACAGGGCTACCGAAAGAGAGTCGTAGATGTCACCTACAACTAGTTCTCATGGGAATGGGTGGAAGATCCTGAAAGAAACATGAAAAGGTAGTTGTATTGTTAATTTTAGGTAAAAACGGAATGTTCTATGCTTAAAATAAATTTTACTTCAGTTTCTTTATCAGCCCAATATCAATATCTAGTTTAGCAATCACGTCAACATGATAGTAAAATGGAGATAGAACATAAACATAAACAGTAGAAGACAAGCCAAGACAAGATGACACAAGATGTGGCACCGGCCAGGGACAAACCCCAATGTGGGGAAACCCTTGATCAATTCTTATTATACTCTTCAATAGTTCAGCAGAGAGATAGTACAATTTACAAATCTGATAATATATGTCAGAAGCAAAAAAGCCCTAACCAAAAAAGTCAACGTTGGTCAACAAGGAAGATTTGACCCTCAGCAAATCAGTCAACTTCAGTCAACTTTAACCTCCAAACAACAAGATAAAGAAGACCTCAAAACAGTGACATTCAAACCAGTCAAAGTCTACTCAAACAACCCACCTACGGTCAGCCCTAACTGCAATCAACGTTGGTCAAACTGTCCAGAAATTCAGTCACCTGAAATTTCCACCTCCTGAAATTTCTCTCTCCTAAAATTTCAGCCTCCTGAAATTTTACTCTCCTAAAATTTCGGACATGTGGAGAGAGAGAGAGGCCCAAAAATTCGTACTCAATCAATGAGTAAAGAGAGAGAGAAGTGTGAAGATGAGTGTGTCCAAATGAGGCTAAGTCACCTTCTATTTATATGCAACATTGAGGATGAATAGACGTGATTGTTGGGCTTCTGAGCCTACATAAGTTTGTTGGCCAATCTTGACAATTTGACCATAATCAAAATAAATTCATAACTTCATTTGTACATGTCAGAATCGGAGGATCTTTATATCAATCCTACACCTCTCAGAGAGAGAAATCCAAGAAAAATATCAGTTGTCATAAATAAGATGACCCATAAGGATTTTGGCCCTAGTTGTCAATTTTAACACTCCCTCTCAACTATGGAGAACTCCATCTGCTAATCCATCTGTCAATCTGTACTATATATGCCATCAATGCACCGCTTTGCTCTATTGAACTATGAAGAAGAAGTGATCAAGAATGTAACATACCATTCTCTACTAACCCGAAGTCAATCCCAAATAAAGGTGAGTGTCTCATATCACTCTTACTGACTCAAAGTCAGTTCCAATCAAAAGAGAGTGTCTCATACCACTCTTACTTACCCGAAGTCAGTTCCAATTGATCCTAGATCAATATCAGTCATCCTAGCATAGGGAGTACGGTAGTACACAATGCGTTCATCAGTAATACTATGGTCCCTATCCTCATTTCCCTACTCGTTGGCCAGATGAGAAATACTTTCCATGATTCCTAGACTGCATGGGTAGGATGTCTGAATAGGAGAAGGATGACCCACTCATCCTGCCTACATGTCGCCACGGGTTATCACAAGGAAAGGCTAAACCACTCACCCTGTACACAGCAAACCACTAGGGGAAGGCTGAACCACTCACCCTGTACACAACAAACCACTAGGGAAAGGTTGAACTGCTCACCCTATGGTTTCTCATCGCTCCAAGAAGTACCCAAGCCCCCCAGAGCTCAATGTCCATATCATACAGGACCCTCATAAAGAGAGTCTCTCCTCAACTCCAAGTCGTTCTTGGAAGGCCAAGAACTTTACCTTCCCTAGGGGCTTTGTTAGAATATTGGCGACCTGCTCATCAGTCCCAATGTGATGGAGCCTTATTGCTCCTCGTTGTACCATATCCTGGATAAAGTGGTACCTGATATCTATATGCTTGGAGCGATCATGAAACATGGAATTCTCTGATAATCGGATCCAACTCTAGTTGTCGCAGAGGATCACGATGGTATCCAACACATGTCCAAACAGCGCACTAAAGAGCTTCCTCAACCAAACAGCTTCACAAAAGGCCATACTAGCAGCTACGTATTCGGCCTCAGTGGTGCTCAAGGCAACCGATTTCTACTTCCTGCTCATCCAGGATATCGAAGCAAAACCGAAAGAAAACAGCATCCAGAGTGCTCTTGGGACCCACCACATTTCCAACCCAATCAACATTAGAATAACCATGCAGCCTCACATCTCTAGCAGTGTATCTCAATCCATGAGTGATTGTGACCCGAAGATATCTCAAAAGATTCTTAGCACCAATCCAATGTATATAATGAGGCTCAACCATATATTGGCTCAATGTGTTAATTGCAAAACATATGTCCGGGCGAGAGTTCACCAAGAACATCAGTGTTCCTATGAGTTGACGATACTCGGAAGCATCTCCCAATTCCGGTCCAACAACACTACCACATAACTTCTTAAAGTTAAGTTCCATCGGAGTAGTCACGGTCTTCCAGTCCACCATCCCAAATCTTTCCAATATCTTCACAACATATTTTCCTTGAGATAGGAAAATTTCTCCTACCTCTTGCCAAACCTCCAACCCTAGGGAATAGTACAACAGTCCTAGGTCCTTCATCTCAAATTCAAAGGCCAACTCCCTGTTACATTTGTGAATAAGAGGGTCTATGACTCTGCACCTGTCGAAAAGAGGTCGTCCACATAAAGTACCAGTATGAGAGGTTTATCATTTTCAACCTTAAAGTAAAGTTTCGGATCGGCTTCACTTCTAGTGAAAGTCAGCTTCATCAGATAGCAATCAATCCTCTCATACCAAGCCCGGGGTGCTTGCTTCAAGCCATAGAGAGCTTTCTTCAACCTGCATATATGAGATTCCCGGTCATGAACCTCAAACCCCTCGAGTTGTTCCACGTAGACTTCCTCTTTGATTGAACCACGCAAGAAGCAGTGTTGACATCTATCTAATGTAGGTTCAATCCTTGCGAAGCAACAAGGGCTATGATCGAGCGGATGGCTGTGTATCGAGCAACAGGTGCAAATATCTCATTGTAATCTACACCTTCCTTTTGAGAGAAGCCTTGAACAACAAAGCGAGCCTTGAACTTTTCTACACTTCCATCAGTTCCATGTTTGATTTTGTAGAGCCACTTAGAGGTGACAATCGATTTGTCCTGGGGTCTAGGAACCACATCCCAAACATCATTCTTCATAATTGACTCGTATTCTTCATTCATAGCATCATTCCAAACTTGTTGATTCACGGCTTCTTCAAATGATGAAGGCTCATTTTGAATGATAGTGCTCATGGCGGTCAAATATCCTTGATACCTGTTCGACTTCTTGCTTTCACGGAAAGTCCCACTTGGTGCAATATGTCTCTCGGCATCTTTGAGAGTCTCCCTGAGCCATGAGGGTCTCCTCTTGGAGGAGGAACATTCGGTATCATTTCATCTTCTTTTGCACCTTGTTTACCAGTGTCAGCTTCTTTGTCCTTCCTTGGGATAGAAAGGTTGTTGATCTTGTTGAGGATCATATCTTCATAGAAGGTGACATCATGACTTATCTCAACTTCCCTTTGACCAGCTACATAAATTCTATAACCCTTACAATTTTCACTATAGCCCACAAAGATTCCTTTCTTCCCTAATGCACCCAATTTGCTTCTTTTCTCTTTCGACACATGAAAATATACGGGACTTGTAAAAATTCTAAAATGAGAGACAACAGGTTTCTTACCAGTGAACACTTCTTCGAAAGTCTTAGAGTCCAATGCTTGATGAGGGCATCGGTTTTGAACATACACGGCAGTATTTGTAGCTTCAACCCATAGGAACTTCGGGAGCCCTTGATCATGAGGCATGGCACGAACAGCTTCGATAATAGTATGATTCTTCCTTTCAGCTATACCATTCTGCTCGAGAGTGTATAGTATTGTAGTCTCCCTCTTAATGCCAGCTTCTCTGCAATAATCATGGAATTCATTGGATTCGTACTCAGTCCCATTATCAGTCCTCAATATCTTGATTTTCTTTTCGAATTGATTTTCGATCAAGGCTTTGAAGTGACAGAACCAGGTGAACACTTCATCCTTCTTCTTCAAGAAGTAGATCCAGGTCTTGCGAGAATAGTCATCTGTAAAGGTGAGATAATATAAGTATCCTCACAAAGAGTTTACGGGCATCATACTAGATATGTTAGAGTGGATCAATTGCAATATATTTGTGGTCTTGCTATTACTTGAGGGGAATGGTCACCTATAAGTTTTCCTTCGGCACATCCCAGACATACACCTTCATGCTTTACTTTGAACTCGAGCATACCTGTCACCATCTGTCTCACATCGGGTAAAGCCTTATAATGAAGATGGGCAAACCTCTGGTGCCATAGTTCAAATTGTAGAGATGTGTCGCAAGACATGGCTCCCAATGGACTTCCTCCCACTTGATACAAAGTGTAAACCCTGAAACCAAGAGTTAAAGCATCTTTAAAATTTCTTTTCCAAACACGTACCTTTCCATCGATGAATTCCACCTTGTATCCTTCGTCTTCCATTGCCGAAATGGACACCAGTTTCTTCTTAATATCAATTACATATATAACTTCTTGTAAATGAATAGTGTTACCTTGATTCAATTGAAGGGTAATATTCCCTACTCCCTTCACGGGATAGGTGGCATCATCTCCAAGGATAATCTCCAAGTTTGTCTCCTTCTCTATCAGATTAGATAGAGCTTCCTTGTACCTAATGAAGTGCCTTGAGGCATCACTATCAATTAGCCAATACCCCAAAGTGTCTGGTGGAGAGGTAGTGGCGAGGGTCGATATAAGATAGTACTCCTTTTGCTTATTGTTAACAACATTTGATTCTGAGTTCCTTGATTTCTTGGAGGCTCGACCATTTCCAAAAAAGACTCAATTGTATGGTTTGCTTGCATGAGAAGCAAGGTGTAAGGCTCTCTAAGAAGAGCAAAGGGAGTTTCAAGGGCTAGGGTTTGCAAATGACACTTATCAAGGAGGGACCTAGCCCTAGAAACCCTTGTGAAAATTTGTGAAAACTTGGTTCCCAAATGGTCTTTGTAAAATTATCTTCCAAAAGTTGCGGGCCCACATGGGACCAAGTGGACCCAAAGTTAGGTCAAATTCCCAAATTCTACAAGTTTATTGTAAATGATGCTAGTATGACAATTTAATTATGTAACAACACCTCGATAAGTCTCTTATTTCGGCTAAGAATTTCATCCTAGGAAGTTTTTTTACCCCACTATATTATGTGTGTTTCTAAACACGGATAATCGATAGAGTTTTTCTTCGAACTTAAACCCCAAAGCTAGGGTGGAATTCATTGACAAGTTTTTAGGTGAGTCCTAGTGTTATATCGAGTCTTTTGTAAAAGTGTATTTGGGAATAATTCAAGCACATTTGGCTAAATTATTTATTACAAACTTGGTCTATACTAGATCATATCATGTCGCAGAATTAGGTAAATTATCAAAGGTCTGTGTCTAAAGGTGCTTTCCCCTTTCAAGGGTTGAATTAATTGTAATATCTTGATGTAAAAATATTTTGGTGCATGGTCCCTCGTATTTAGACACCATGGGTAAAATATTTGAGGGTAGAAAAAATTATTAATCCCCTCTGGTGTCAATTAATTAAGTTTTCTAGCTAAATTAAATTAAAATCGTGTTACTGCTCAAACTAGCAGGGGTGCTAGAGGGGATTCTTCAAGGGTCAAAAGCTAGACCAAAGGCAACTAATGGAAACTTAGCACACTGTCACCTAAGCTAAGGCTCCCTACTATTTACGGAATTTTCACCGATGGGAGGAGAAACCGTATATATGGAGTCACAAGTGAAAGGTAAATAAACAAATGGATATAAAGTGACCCAAACAATCCCTTTCCAGAAGAGGGTCAAGAATGGAGTTTGCTTGCTTTCTAAGCAAGGAATAATGTCTTCTAGGACAAGGATGTGGGGATTTGAGGGTTAGGTTTAGGGAATATAACTTGTGAAAGAGTTTCTCAATCCCTAAAATCCATTTGAAATTGGCATCCCAGATGGTTCTTGAGGAATTGTCTTTTCAAAGTAGTAGGACCACACGGGACCAAGTGGACCCAGCCTAGGTTAAGATGCGAGGATTTAGCAACCAATGATGTTCTTAACCCAAACAAGGAGGGGGACATGATCAAAGCAAGGATTTTCACTTAAAGGTGTCAAATTGATCCTATAAGGCACTAGCCTTGGGGATACCAGGGAAAAGTTTGATCTCGGAGCTAGGGCTTAGGTTATCGCACAACTCTGCTATCAGAATGGCTTCAAAACTGGAGGAGGCCTTCAGGACACACCAACGCAAAAGAAGCTAGGAGATCGAACTTTTTGGAGGGCTACTTTGTCGATAAAATGATGCCCTAGGTAACCCAACTTGACTAGACCTAGAAGGTGAAAAAGAGTTGATTTTTAAGTGACCACCTCTTGGTAGATCAGTGCCTTAGTCTTGAGAGAACGGAGTCTAGGATAAATATGAATGAGGACCTTGTTTCTTAGTCAATGAAACCTTAAGATAACCTCGCTTGCCTTCTAGGGCAAAGGGAAGCAACCTTACAACTTTATACTTCAACTTGCAAAAGGTGATGGCTTATCAAAATGAATTCTTTGATAGAATTATCCCTAGGAAATTTCATTCAAAATTACATGGCCCATACATTGAGAGATGTTATATAGAGACAAAATTCCACAATCTAAGAAGTAAATGCATGCAAAAATTAGCCCTAAAAATAGATAAATTCCCAATCCAATGTATATGACAAAGTAAAACAAGAATAGCATTAAGAGCGTATACTTATATGTAATAGAACATATCCAACCATCCACAATTTGACGATAGAGAAGCTCCAAACAACAAAATTCATCCATAAAGCTTTGATTCATCCTCTAAGAAAAAGAGTGAAATTCTCAAGAGAGAGAAGAGATCCAATCCAAACATCAAAATTCATTCATAAAGCTCCAATTCATCCTCCAAGAAAAAGTGTGAAATTCTCAAGAGAGAGAAGAGATCCAATCCAAAGTGATGATGAGAAAATGAACTCATCTCACTTGTATTTATACACAGATGAGGAGTTCAAATTAGTCTATTAGGCCTACGTAAGCCCCAAAAATAAAATAATGTGTTAATAGCCTAACTTTTGGTGACAAGCCCACCAAACTAGCTCACGAACGAAATAATATGCCTCTTAAGAGGTCAAATGATCAACAATACCTGTCTTAGGGCCCTCCAAGTGGCCTGATGAGGTCCATAGGTGCCATAATGAAGAATAGGACCCTCAAAAGAGATGGACAAGGGTTTGGCCCCTTGTTCTCCAAGCCATAAACCTATGGTGCTCCTAGTGCGTGTGTGGGCACAATAATAAGCTCATGGGTCTCCAAATGAGTTGAAGATGCTTGTAGATCATATGCAAAGGCTCCGATGATGGTGTAGGTGATGCCACATCATCTTAGAAGTCCTGGGTCAGCTGCCAAGTGCATGGTGCATTTGTGGGGTTGGCTGGGCAAAGGTGAACAACATGCTTCTTTCTTGTCCAATAGGTGAATCTCGAGCAATCTCTGAACATCCTCAGAGATCCATGAAGTGTCTCTGAACATCCTCGAGGATCCATGGAGTGTTGTTTACTGCTATGGAGGCCCATGGCTCTCAACACATACTCTACATGTGCCAATGTATCCCTCTGGAAGGTTAGAACGCCGTATAGGGAGACCAAACCCAAGATGGAGACCATGTGCAATCCTGCATAAAATCCAATGCGTCCCCTAGCCTTCCAGTACAACAAGTCATCAAAGAAATCGAGTAAAAGAGCTTACAAACCATGGACCACAGGTGGTGACTTCATGATGGCCTGCCCTTCCATAATGGACTTTGGAATATGCTAATGTCTCCAAACTCTAAACGGGGTTAACCAAGTATCGTATTAGGTGGTTTCTACTTCTAAAGATGGTTTCTACTTCTAAAGAGGATAATGTGTCCAAGGTACATCCTTTAAAAGGTGGTGGTATGTGATAAAGAGGTGAATGGAGTAGGGATAAGAAGGGGCAGCCCTGTGCCACATGTTGGAGTACAAAGGTAGCTAATAAAAGGGAAGCCCACACCTAGGTATATAATGTATATGAAGGAGCAATCGTGGTACATGAGGTATCCCAGCCTTGGTTTTTCCACCCTTCTTTATATGCCTTTTGCTTTTATGATTTTTTTTAATTAATTGTTCAGGGCTCAAGGGGTGAGAGCATGATGTGTGAGATATAGCAGTGGATACCCCCCTTTAAGGTAGGGTGGTTCATTGCCCACCATGGGCTGGGACAATCATGGGTTCCTATATGATGAAGGAGGTTCATAGAACCTGTAGGAACTGTTACCGCTCAAACTAGCAGAGGATCCCTAAAGGGCCAATGCTAGGCCAAGGGCAACAAATGGAGACTTAGCCCACTATCACTTCCATTAAGGCCCCCTTCTATTTACGGACTTTCATTGATGGGACGAGACCCGGTATGTATGGAGTCACTAGTGAAGGATAAGTCAATGGATATGAGTGACCCAAATAAACCCTTTCCCATAAGAGTTTGAAGGATGGAGCTTGCTTCCTTTCTAAGCAAGGTACTATGTATTCTAGGGAAAGGAAGAGAGAATTTAAGGGTTAGGTTTATGGGATAAGACTTATCAAGGAGTTCCCAATCCCTAAAATCCTTGTTAGAATTGGTATCCCGAAAGGTACATGAAGAATGATCTTTCAAAGGAGCGGGACCACACAGAGCCAAGTGGACCTAGTCTAGGGTATGAGGAAATAATGTAGTAACCAGTGATATTCTTACCCAAGACAAAGGTGAGAAAAGGATCAAAGAAAGAATTTTCACTTGAAGATGATGTTTTGACCCTGTAAGGTACTAGGCTTGGGGATGGTTGGGCAAGTTTTGATATCGGAGCTAGGGCTTAGATTTTCTCCCAATTCCACCTTCGAAATGGCTTCAAAATTGGAGAGCTTGAGAAAAGGCCAGCGTAGGAAACCCTAGGAGATTGAACTTTTTTGGTACCTAGCTTGTCAGGAAATTGATGCCCTAGGTACCCAAACTTGGCTAGACCCGGAAGGAGGTGAAAGAATATGACTTTTAGTGACCACCCTTGGTAGATCAGTGCCTTAACCCCTGGGGGAATGGAGTCTATGATTAATATGAGTAGGATTTCTTAGTGCCCAGTCAAGAAGGCCTCAAGATCATTTTCCTTGCCTTCTAGGTCAAGAAGAAGCAACCTTGGAGCTTTTATACTTCAATATGCAAAAGGAATGTTTATCAAGGGAAAATTCTTTGATAGAATTACCCCTAGGAGATTCCGCGCATATTATAATAGAGACAAATTCCACAATTTTAAGTAGTAAATGCATACAACAATTAGCCCTAGAATAGCGAAAAATCCCAATCCAACATATATGACAAAAGTAAACAAGAATAACATCAAAAAACTTGTACTTACATGTAACAAAGTATATCCAAGCATTCACAATTGACAAGAGAGAAGCTCCAAGAGAAGATAGACCAATATCCACACATCAAAATTCATCCATAAACCTCCAATTCATCCACTATGAAAAAGTGTGAAATTCTCAAGAGAGAGGGGATCCAATCCAAAGTGATGATGACAAATGAACGCATCTCACTTGTATTTATACACAGAGTTCGAATTAGCCTCCTTAGCCTACATAAGCCCCAAATATAAAATAATGTTCTAGTAATTCAACTTTTGGTGACAAGCCCACCAAACTAGCTCATAAATGGAAAAATAAGCCTCTCAAGAGGTCAAATGATAATCTATGCATGTCGTAGGGCCCTCTAAGAGGCCTGATAAGGTCCATGGGTGCCACAATGAAGAGTAGGACCCTCAAAACCAGTGGACAAGGGGTTGGCCCCTTGTAATAACCTGTGGTGCTCCAAATGACATGTGAAAGCACACAAGTGTCCTCATGGGTCTCCAAACAAATCGAAGATGCATGTAGATCGTCTGCAAGGGCTAGAATGATGGCGTAAGTGATGCCACATCATCGTACAAGTCATGGATCATCTACCAAGTGTATGGTGCAAATTTGGGGCCAACTAGGCATGATGGATCAGGTGCATCTTCCCCGTCCAATAAGTGAACCATGATCAATCTCTGAATGGCTATGGGGATCTATGGAGTGTTGTACGCTACTGTGGAGGACCATGGCTCTCAACGCACACCCTACATGTGCCAATGTAGCCTTATAGAGGATTAAAACCCCATATTGGGAGACCAAACTCAAAATGGACACCATCTGCGATCCTGCATAACATCCCATGTGTCCCCTAGCCTTCCAGTACAATAAGTCATTAGAGAAATAGAGTAAATGAGCTTACCAATCATGAACCACAGGTGGGGACTTCATAATGGCCTGCCTTGCCATAATGGGTTTTGGGATGTGCCAGTGTCTCCTAAACTCCAAATGGGGTTAACCAATAATCCTATTAGGTGGTTTCTACTTCTAAAGGGGATGATATAGTCAAGGTACATTTTTCAAAAGGTGGTGGCATGTGACAAATAGGTGAATGAAGTGTGGAATGAGAAGGGGCAACCCTAGGTCACATGTTGGGGTATAAGGGTAGTGAATAAGAGGGGATCCCACACTTGAGTTTATAATGTATAGGAGGGAGAAAACGTGGTACATGAGGTGCCCCAACCTCGATTTTTCCACCCTTCTTTATATGCCTTTTTCCTTTTTATGATTTTCTTTGATTAATTACTCGGGGCTCCAGGGGTAAAAGCATGATGCATAAGATATAGCAATGAATATCCCCCTTTTAAGGTGGGGAAATTCATTGCCCACCAAGAGTTCGGACAATCATGGGTTCCTATATGATGAAGGAGGCTCATGAAACCTGTAGGAACCAGGTCGATGACCATGATGATGGGGTAGAGCTCATGTATTGGCTTTTGCCCAAGTGCTAAATGTGTTTGTCCCAGCCATCTTTTGCATTTTGTGGTACATTTTCCGGTTGAATGTGGACATATATGCTTTTATCTTTCTTTTCAATTGCATCAACCTTTGGGCTTCATTCCAGGCCGTGACCCAAGGTGTGGGCAAGGGGAAGGGGCATGCTAAACCTAGGTGGACCAAGGTGGGAGAAATGATGAATTGGGTAATAATGAATGGGAAGAGAGTAATATAAGCGGATAAGGGAGCAGGACCATGCAACCAAAATCGGGTTTTCCCATGAAATACCACCCCTAGAGCCAAATGGTCAGTAAAAGGGATCCCATGGGACTAGAATCCAAGGTTAAGACCTAAAAGGGGTCTAGAGGACAAGAGCACAGACCTAGCCCATTCTGTCCGCTAAATCCCCCATTAATCCATGCCCAGAAGTGTCCATGATAAGAAAACTACACTACTCAATTTCCAAATGACAAGGCATACCCTTAGGTTCGGGAGACCCACCTTCAAACATACGATCATGGCAGATGGGCGAGGGACCACATAGCTAGCTCAGGTGGCGGAGAAGTGGCACAATGAGCTAGCTGGTGGCTGCAAGGGGTTGTTGGCCACTGGCTAAGGACCATCTTGGAGAAAAAAATTCTCCTAGGGATATTACCCACAAAATGGTGGGTAACAGCAACCAGGGTGATAACCATGATAATGGTGTAAAGCTCATGTATCAGCTTTTGCCCACGTGCTAAATGTGTTTGTCCCGGCCATCTTTTGCATTTTTTGGTACGTTCTTTTGTTGAATGTGGCCAATTTTACTTTTTCTTTTATTTTTAGCTACATCAACCTCTAGGGCATCATTCCAAGCCTGACCCAAGGTGTGGGCAAGGGGAAGGGAAGAGTTGGCCCTATGTGGACCTAGTGGAGGAATGTGGACCCAAGTGGGAGAAATGATGAATGGGGTAATAAGTGCAAAGGGGGTAATATATGTGGATGAGGGAGTGGGACCACGCAACAAAAATCAAGGTTTCTCGTGAAATACCATCCCTAAAGCCAAATGGTCAGTAAAATTGATTTACTTTTGGCATGAATCAAGCACCAAGTAGTTGTTATTAAACAGGATCAAGTCAAAAATGTGCAACTTCTTGACTTAGCCGTTTTCCACTTAGAGGGGGATCTAGATCTCTCTATTTTTTATACAAGGAAGTTATTTGCTCCTCATTTGACACCGAAATTTTGTAAAGAAGCTCTAAGTCAAGTTCTGCTAGTTATAATCCTAAGTTGCACGAAACGAGGAAACGCGGAAGCGAAACGAAACAGGGAAGTGAAACAAAACGCGACCTCCCCAAATTTTGGAAACGGGGAAACGCGAATATAATATA
>APFE031438331.1:126405-169429 GCA_000404065.3 Pinus taeda
TGGTTGAAACTACCCGGAAATGCTAGAAAAGAGAAGAGAAATATGGCTGTAGCTGAGCCAAATCTGCTGCTACAAAAATCTCCTGCTGAAATCTCCTTCTCTTGCTGTTGAAACCTCTTTCTCCTGCTGCTGAAATCTACTTTGCTCACTGCTCAAAACACCAGCTACTGAAACAACTGCCAATCTCCAAGAGAAACTCCTTGCTGAATAGTGTGATGAGAGAATGAGAGACACTGCTCTTTTATAACTTTAGAAATGGTTTCTAGAACAACTTAGAAACCCTAAAAAAATTTAAAAACTAATAAAAAAAAAAAAAAAATTAAAAAACAAGTCATTTTTTTGGGGAAACGGGGCCCGTACGGCCTGGAAACGCGTTTCTGGCCGTACGGCCACATTTCCATTTCGAGAAACGTGCCCATACGGCCGGAAACGCATTTCCAGGCCGTACGGTACGTCGAAACGCGTTTCCGTTTCGTTTCCGGGCAGAAACGCCCTCTGTACCTGCGTTTCCTGTAACTTAGTTATAATCTAAGAAACTGATTCATCCTAAAGCCCTCTTGTGTCTCGAATCCCACGAATCGGACATGATTCAATGGGACACGTGTCTTGTGATCGTGTCTGTCGTGTCCTGAATTATGGGATTCGATGGACACGTGAATCTCGAAATCGTGTTCATCATGTCCCAATTTACGAACACGTGTCCCCTAAAAAGGCGTGTTGCGCGGCCAATAAAAGCCGATTTGGGCACATTTGGCACTTATTCTTGAGTGTGTCTTCTACTATGTGTGTGTGGGAGCTTCTAGCAAAGAGTTTGGGATCATTTTGGAGGCGGTTCAAGCAACAAGTAAGTCCATTTTGCTTCTATTTTTTTTGCATTTTTATTGTAGTGGTTTGCATGTGCATTTTTTTTACAAGTTTGTGCATTTTTTCTTTATTTTTTTTACAGCATTCATGTCTCAATCAAGGGTGGCAATGAAGGGGCAAAGGAAGGGGAAGAATGTCCCCATTGTTGATGCCCCTCCTGTTCCAATTTCATTAGGGTCTGTGAGTGTTCCCTCTATTGGAAGTGGGGCTGCAACAGCGGTTTCAAATGTTGAGGGCAGAATGAATTTAGAAAGACAACAGGCTCAAGAAAACAAATATCCATTGTAGAAGTATGTCACAAGAGAGCAAGGGCTAGGCAAGAAGTTGAAGGGAGAAGGCAATGTTGCTTGGAAATGCAACTGTTGCAACAATCATTTCAAGAGCACTTATAAGTTATTACCATGTGAAAGCTCATTTGTTGGCCTTACCAAGTTGTGGAATTGCAACATGTACACAGGTGTCTTTAGCTAGGAGGAAAGAAATGGAAAAAGAGGCTAATGTTGGTGTGGCAAGGGTGGCTGCACCATCTTAAAAAAACAAGAATGATGATCCCCTTCCATTCTTAAAGAAAAGCAGCAACAAATTTCTATTTGTGAGTTTTGGTGGGGGTGTGGATCAAGCAGCAAAAATAAAGACAGTGGCACTTGGTCCAATGGACAAGATTTTTCAGAAAGAGAGATGGGAAGAGATTGATCTCACCATTGCATTCTTTTTTTTCAAAACTTCATATCTTTTAATGTTGCACACTCACCATTATTTCTTGAGATGCACCAAGCTCTAACTCAAGGGGCTCCATCAGGGTATGTGCCTCCTAGGTCAGAGAAGCTTAGAACCAAATTGTTGACTAAGGCAAAGAAAGAGGTGGACAAAATGCTTGAGCCTATTAAATCAGCATGCCCAACATCTAGGGTTAGTATTGTTTATGATGGATGCATAGGAACAACACGCCACCTACTCATCAACTTCATGGTCTCTTCCTAGAATGGACCGGTTTTCTTGAAATCAGTGGATGAACTTAGACAATACAAGGATGCACAATATATTGTTGAGTTGTTCATTAAAATTATTGAAGATGTAGGTGTTGATTCTTGTGTGCAAATCATTACAAATAATGCCTCTGTTTGCAAGATTGTTGGCATGATTGTGGAAGCTAAATATCCACAAGTATTTTGGACACCTTGCATTGTCCATAATCCATTCCATGAATTTAACACTTAAATCTATTGCTTCTAATGTGCCTTGGATTGGAAGTATTAATGAGGATTCACAACATATCCGCAACTTTGTACAAAATCATACAAATGCCCTCACAATCTACAAGAAGTACACCAATCCATCATTCTTGAAGATTGCAGATACATGGTTTGCCTCTTCATTCATCATGTTGAAGAGGTCAAGGGAGGTCAAGACCACTCTTAGGACCATGGCTATTTCAGAGTTTTGGTCTTTTTGGAGAACGATAGATCAAGCAACCTCAAAAAGTGTCAAGGACACGGTGTTAGATGATGGTTGGTGGGAGAGGGTAGATCTCACTATTAAGATCATGGACCCTATATGGTTTGCAAATACAAACCAACCCATCCTAGGAGAGGAGGGATAGGATTCCATGATTGAGTCCATGAGGACCATTATTTTACAAAGTGAGTGCCCCGAGTATGAGACATCATCAGAGGCCTTCTTCAGCACCATACAGGATATTCTTGTCAGCAGATGGGACAAGAATTGCACACCTTTGCATTGTTTGGCTCACTCATTGAACACAATATACTACAGTCATGACTGGTTGAATGATGGACCTTCCCGCAAATTCCCTCCTCATATGGACGGTGAAATTTCATAGGGGAGGAAGGATACATCGAGGTGGATTTTCCAGGATAGAGCATCCCTTGATGAGGTGGAGGATGCCTTTGCAGAGTTTTCAACTAGCACTAGGCGATTAGCAGGCTATGATGTGATTAGATAAAGAGGGGCTAAGAAGCCCTATTCTTGGTGGGCAACTCATGGGGCAACAAGCCCTCCTCTACAGCAGTTAGCCATGAGGCTCCTTGTTGCGAGAGGAATTGGAGCACATATGGGAATTTGTATAGTGTTAAGAAAAGCAAGTTTGAGCAATCCAGAGCAACACAATAGTGTATGTGCACACCAACCTTCGTCTTATTTACGGCCAGAGGAATGAGTGGTTGAAGGGAAAGACAAAGATGTGAGATGTCTTTCCTGATGATATGGGCTTGGACAGCAGTGTTGAGTTGGTATTGGCCAACTTGGATCTTAATGAACAACTGCTAGAGCCTGCCACTTTTGATGATGGTGATATTGTTGAGGGGTCATCTTCCAATCTAGCAAATGCAGAGATGACAATGGATACAAAGGAGGAGGATGCAGCAGAGGAGAGCAGTGGTGACCATGACAGTGATGTTGATTTTGATGATGATGATTGATGACTCATGAGTCATCAGCTACCTACTACCTTGACGCTTGTAGTTGTTTTGAACTCGCTATTTCTATTTTCTATTGGCATTGCTACTACCTATGTAACACATTTTGATTTTGATAACTTAAAGAGAAAACTACAGTTTCTTGTCTTTCTCCTATTGGACCATTGATGAATCTGTCACAATTTGTATGCATAATGTTACTTTTTAAAACTTACAAATTTTAAATTTACAATGTAGAATCTAGATCTATGTTTGAATTTGTATCATGAATAAGAATTTTTGTAAGAAATATCTATTTAGTATTAATTTTTAATATATATATTATATATATATATATATAATAAACGTGTCATGTTCCGAGGGTCAAAGTGCTCGTGTTGGACACTCGAATTTTCGTATCTTGTGTCCCCATCTCGGTGACTTAGGGTGTAATTACTCTTATTTATCCAATAAAGAAAAAAGTCTTTGGGGTTTACTCTTGATGGTGTTCCTCTTCAATTTTCTTGTTGTAATGTTTTCTCGATCATGTGCTTAATACTCTACTAAAAGAATTATATAAATTATTATTTCTTTAGCCATTTGTTGGATCAACTATTTACACATGTATCTTGTATTAGTAGATGGGTTTTAGAGAAATATTTTAATTTGATTTATCTAGAAAGTATCTCTAGATTTTGAAGGTTATTTTGTTATTTATTCCTCTATTGACCTAATAATTTGATTTTAAGTGTAGAGGCTTCCGGTATTCAGATCTTGGGCGTGAGTTGAAGTCTTCGGCTAGACCAACTCACTCTCAAGTCAAGAAAACTCAAGAGCCCATTTGATTAAATTTCAAGGCTTATTTAATGATTTGATTTGTTGGGATTTGGGCATTTGTTGGGATTTGGGCTATTTCTCACCATAAAAACATATATATATACATATATATTATTTCTCTTATCTACCTAAATTTATTTGTGCGTTAAGGAATAGATATGCTTTTAAGAGCCATATTTCCTTATGAATATTGTAAATTATTTTGTGAATGAATTTGATTTAACCTTGTGTATAATTTTCTTTTGTATTTTTACCTTTTGTATATATCTATTTGGGATTTCGTTTGAATTTTTTTTGCGGATCCGAAGGGAGAAATCGAATTTATGGGCTTTTAGCCCTTACCTAGTATAAACAGCTAGGGTTTTGGGTTGATATTATCACCTCGTAGATGGTCATCTAGCAATTTTTGGTTCCTCCATCAAGGCCACATCTCTTTGAGGCCTAGACCTACCACTTTTAGGTCGCATTAAAAATTTAGAGAGACTGTGGATTGTGTTACTGCTCAAACTAGCAGGGGTCCTAAAACGGGATCCTTGAATGGCTACTACTAGGATAAGGGGAACAATGCAGCGATAGCACACTGTCACCTCAGCTAAGGCTCCCTCCTCTTTACAGACTCTCACCGATGGAAGGAGACCTGTTATGATAAGGATAACGAAATGGATGGACCAATGATAGGACGAGGGGTTATCCTGGAAGCCTATTCACAAGAGAGGCTCAAATATGTGGCTTACCTGTCTTGGAAAACAAGATACAAGGCTCAGAATGAAGGGCTTGGGGAGAATTTCAAGGGTTAGGTTTTGATATGTGTCTTAAAACAGAGATCTCTAAGCCCTAGAATTCTTGTGGAAAATTGGGTTCCAGGTGATCTTTGAAGAATTAACCTTGATAGTGCATGGAACAACACGGGACCATGTGGACCCGAGGTTAGGTCAAGGAGATAGGATTCAGCAACCAATGATATGCTTGACCTTATTAGGGAGGGGAAAGGGATAAAGAAATGAATTCTCAATGAAATGAAATGCAAAGATCCCAGTGAGGTTTCCAGCCTAAGGGAAACCAAGGGCAAGAATCGGTCTTTGAGCTAGGGCTTGCAATATCTCAAGATCCCACTGTTGAATTCTCATGAAATTTAGAGGGCTTCTTGAGGGCACACCAGCACAGTTGTGGACCAAAAATCGAAGTATTTGGATGGCTAGATTGTGAGATAATTGATGCCCTAGGTGACCTAATGGGCTAGGCCTAGGAAAGAAAAGGGAGGAGAAGAAATAAAGGTTTAAAGTGATCAGCTTTGGGTGGACCAATGAATAATCCTTTGGGGAGATTTGGAGTCAGGTAGAATCATGAGTCATGACTATGGACCTTCAAATTTTCTAGGTCAAGGAGGCCTCAAAGACAACTTCGCTTGGCACTAGGACAACAACAAAAGCAGCTTCAAAGACTTTATACTTTGTTTTGCAAGATAAATGGCTTATCAAGATGAATTTCAGTAATGAAACATGTCTAGGAACATTCATTCATTATATATGGGCCATACATGAAGCATTCACTATCCAAAAAAACATTCCACAACTTCGCATTAGAGATGCAGCAAATAAGCCCTCATATAGCGAAATACCAGCAACAATGTATGTGACAAAATTAGAAGGAACGGATAGTAATTAAATGTACTTACATATATAAGAATATAACCAACCATCCAAAAACTTGCCATCAAGAAGCTCCAAGACATATGAAAATTATCCAAATATCAAAATTCATTCCATGCTCCAAAAATTAATCCTCCAAGAAGGATAGCGAAAATCTCTAAAGAGATACAAGTTCCAAATCCAAGTGATGATGCTAAAATGAATTCACATCACTTGTATTTATACACTTCTAATGACTTTGATTTAGCCAATTACGCCTACATTAGCTGCTTGAATAAAATAATGTGCAAAATAACTAACTTTTGGTAACAAGTCCACCAAACTATCTCATAAACAAAAGAATAAGCCTCTCAAGAAGTCGAATGATCAACAATACATGTCGTTGGGTCTTCTAAGAAGCCTGATGAAGTCCATAAGTGCCATAATGATGAATACGACACCCAAAAGTAGTGGAGAAGGGGTTGGACCCTTGTTCTCCAAATATTAAACTTGTGGTGCTCCAAATGGGTGTGAGGGCACACAAGTAATCTCATGGATCTCCAAGTAGATCGAAGATGCCTATAGACCATCTGTAAGGGCTCATATGATGGCGTATGTGATCCCACATCAGCATACAAGTCTTGGGTCATCTATCAAGTGCATGGTACAACTCTAGCGTCGATTGGGTATGGTGAACTAGGTGCATCTTCCTCGTCCAATAGGTGAATCTCGATCAATCTCTGAACATCTCTAGGGATCCATGGAGTCTTGTCTACTGTTGTGGAGGCCCATGGCTTTCTACACACACCCTACATGTGCCAATGTAGCCCTCTGGAGGGTTAGGACCCCGTATAGGGAGACCAAACCCAAAATGGAGACCATTTGCAATCCTGCATAAGATCCAATGTGTCCCCTAGCCTTCCAGTACAACATGTCATCAAAGGAAATTGAGTTAAAGAGCTTACTAACCATGGACAATAGGTGGGCATTTCATAATGGCATGCCCTTCCATAGTGGGCTTTGGCATGTGCTAATGTCTCCATGCACCAAATGGGGTTAAGCACGTATCCTATTAGGTGGTTTCCACTTTTAAAGGGGGTAGTATGTCCAAGGCACGTCCTTCAAAGTGTGGTGGCATGTGATAAGGAGATGAATGGGGCAGGCCTAGGCCACGGGCTGGGGTACAAGGGTAGCTAATAAAAGAAAAGCCCACACTTGGATATATAATGTATAGGAGACAGCAATCGTGGTGCATGAGGTGCTCAGGCCTTGATTTTTCCACCCTTATTTATATGTTTTCCTTTTATGATTTTTCTTTGATTAACTACTCGGGGCTCAAAGGATAAGAGCATGATCTGTAAGATATAGCAGTGAATACCCCTTTAAGGTAGGGCAGTTCATTGCCCACCAGGGGTTGGGATAATCATGGGTTCCTAAATGATAAAGCAGGTTCATCTAGGGCCTGTAGGAACCAAGGTGATGGCCATGATGATGGGCCGGAGCTCATGTATTAGATTTTGCCCACGTGCTAAATGAATTTGTCCCGACCATATTTTGCATTTTGTGGTACATTTTCCTATTGAGTATGGACAATTATGCGTTTACTTTTCATTTCAGCTACATCAACCTCTGGGGCATCATTCCAAGCCCGACCCAATGTGTGGGCAAGGAGAGAGGAAAGGCTAACCCTATGTGGACCCAGTGGAGAAATATGGACCTAGGTGGGAGAAATGGTGAATGGGGTTATAATGAGTGGAAGTGGAGTGATATATGTTGATGAGGGAGCGAGACCACGCAACCAAAATTAGGGTTTCCCATGTAGTACCATCCCTAAAGCCCAAAAGTCAGTAAAAGAGATCCCACGGGACTACGGTCCATGATTAACATTTAAAAGATGTCAAGGGAACAAGAGGACAAACCTAGCCCACTCTTTTCGCCGAATACCCGCATTAATCCATGCCCAAAAGTATCCATGATAAGCAAACTACAATACTCAATTACCAAATCACAAGGCATACATTTAGGTTCAAGAGGCCCACCTTCAAACATACGATCATGAAAGATGGGTCAGGGACCACATGACTGGCTCAGGTGGCAGAGAAATGGCATAACGAACTAGTTGATGGCGGCAAGGGGTTGTTAGTTGTCGGCTACGAACCATCTTGGAGAAAAAAAAAATCCTAGGGATATCACCCACAAAATGGTGGGTAACATCTACTTCCAACTGGGATGTGATCTCTCAAAAACGTGGATGAAGCTACTCAAACGGGACGTCACGAGAAATCCAACAATCTCTTGGTTACCGCAGACTTGATATCTGCACATATAATAGATGAAAAACACGGGGCAGCATGCTATTGCAGCGTCTTATGATCGCACATGCTTGGATTAGACCCATAAAATCAACTCATATAAATAAACTTTCAAATGAAGTCGTTAAATCTAAATGCGGCTAATCTATCATGAGAAATATCATATGACCTTAGTTCCAATGCAAATCAGCATGCAATGCATGCTATCCTAACATGCATATAATATGCTAATGCTGATAAGTATAATCATAAAGCCAGTGCAACCAACATATCAGCATATCAATATACATATGCCTGCTAGTATGATTACTCATGTAGCAAATCCTGAAGCGAATCCAAATATATTTGTATGGAGGATGAAGCGGGTGGGAGGCGGGAAAATATGATCTCCATTCAAGGTAAAAGGAAGCCCTGGGAGAAGGAGAATAATCCAATCTAGAAGTGGAGGGATTTCCCTCTAAGCACATAATGGTGGAATGAGTGATCACTCTCAAGAACTCCTTATCACTATCCTTGTTTGTAACATTAAGCTTTGTAGATGCCACAAAATTGTGAAGAGAGAAGAACGAAGAGTGAGGGAAAGGAGTGCAACAAATAGGTTGCCCAAGGTGATGGTCACATTGGGGAGGGGAGGTGATGGAGTGATCAAAACCCTTAGGACATGTCCAAGGAGGTAAAGTATAACAAATGAGGGGCTCTTCCTTGACACTATACTCGGAATGGGCAAAGGGCTCACGGTCACTTGAGATAATGTGACAAGGGGTGAGGGAATCACTTGATGAAAACTCAAGATGATGAACAATAGAAAAGGGCAAAGGGGAGTGTGAAGTCCCAACGGGATCCTTTTCATGAAAATCCAACTCCAGAGGCTATTGTGATTTGAATATACTCCAAGAATCATAAGGAAGGTAAGTATGAGCAAGGGCCTTATCAATCCTATCATTGTTGGTATCAAAGATAGGGTCTTCCCAAAAAGGAGAATCAATCATCTCCAATTGCTCCTTTTCATGCAAGGGAAAGTGATAATTCTCCTTCCCGACGGTATCAATGGATATGTCCTCATAAATAATGCTAGGGAGAAAGGGAGGACCACTCTCAACCTCGTCCTCCTTATCGATGTCATAAATGGGAGCACAGTGAAATTGCGGACCAACAATTTCCCATTTCTCTCTTTCAATATGGAAATAATATCCAATGTCTTCTTCTAAGGGGCTAATGGGATCACCTTCCTCAAGGTTCTCATAAGGAGAATCATCGAGAGTACTAGCATTGAGAAAGATAAGGTTATTCTCAACTTCACTTTCCATACACTCACTCTTCCCAACACATGTGTCCTCAAAATCATTCTTTTCATCATGTGCACCCGAGGAGGACTCATCTTCTAGCTCATTACTTAGATTCTCAATGTCTTGATGATGGTCAATGAATGCTTCCTCTTGGACGCTTATTGTGGGGCATGCTTCAAAATCTCTAAGAAATCCATCAATGAACTCCTCAATAGATGAGATGCTCTGAGGTTCATGATCATGCAACCATGAGTTATGACCACCAAGAAATCCCATGAACAACAACATAAGAACATCTTGGTGAACAACCACCTCTCTTTAAGCATGTGAATTAAATCTTTTTGTGTGGTCAATTGCGGAGAGCAGATCACCATCAAATCTTTCTGTGTAGTCAATTACGGAGAGCAGATCACCATCAAACACAGGCACCCCATGTACCATCCTTCCCGTGACATGATTAGGGTACCAAGGGATGCTAGCAATGTCCAAAGTGGGAAATTTATCAAATAAAGACAATCTATTTGAGATATACATGAAAAATATGTAGGAGTTGCCAAGGTGAATTTAAAGATGCCTAGAAAAATGCTTGCTTCACCCTACAAGCATCGACCTTAAATTTCAATGAAGAACTAGGGCTTTGTTCTTCCAATGGAGTCGCTAATAATGTTATGTCAATATGTCGTATGGGGAACAAATCACACGTTTTGTGTCTCCAGCAACGGCGCCAAAATGTTACTGCTCAAACTAGCAAGGGTCATAAAAGGGGATCCTTGGAGGGCTACTACTAGGCTTCGGGCAACAATGGAAGCGATAGCCCACTGTCACCTCGGCTAAAGCTCCCTACTCTCACTGATGGGAGGAGACCCGTTATGATAAGGATCACGAAATGGATGGACCAATGATAGGACGGGGGTGATCCTGGAAGCCTATTCACAAGAGAGGCTCAAATATGTGGTTTGCTTGTCTTGGAAGACAAGATGGAAGGCTCTCAAGGAAGGGCTTGGGGAGAATTTCAAGGGTTAGGTTTTGAGTATGTGTCTTATAAAGGAGATCCCTAATCCCTAGAATTCTTGTTGAAACTTGGGTTCCAGGTGATCTTTGAAGAATTAACCTTTATAATGCATGAGACCACACGGGACCAAGTCAACTCGAGGTTAGGTCAAGGGGATAGGGTTCAGCAACCAATGATATGCTTGAACTAATTAGGGAGGGGAAAGGGACAAAGAAATGAATTTTCAACTAAATGCAATACAAGAAACCCAGTGAGGTTTCTTGCCTAAGGGAAACCAAGGGAAATAATTAGTCTTCGAGCTAGGGCTTGTGATATCTCAAGATCCCACTGCTGAATTCTCATGAAATTTGGAGGGCTTCGCGAGGACACACCAGTGCAATTGTGGACCAAAAATCGAAGTATTTGGATGGCTATATTGTGAGATAATCGATGCCCTAGATAACCTAATGGGCAAGGCCTAGAAAAGAAGAGGGAGGAGCAGAAATAAAGGTTTAAGGTGATCACCTTTAGGTCGACCAATGCCTGATCCTTTGGGGAGATTTGGAGTCGGGTATAATTATGACTATGGACCTTCGAATTTTCTAGGTCAAGGAAGCCTAAAAGACAACTTAGCTTGCCACTAGGGAAGCAGTGTCAAAGACTTTATACTTCGTTTTGCAAGATAAATGGCTTATCAAGATGAATTTCAGTAATGAAACATCTATAGGACCATTCATTCATTATACATGGCCCATACATGAAGCATTCACTATCCAAAAACAAAATTTCCACAACTTCGGATAAGAGATGCAGCAAAAAATCCCTAGTATAGCGGAATCCCAGCAACAATGTATGTGACAAAATTAGAAAGAAAGAATAGCATTAAAATGTACTTACATGTATAAGAATATATCCAACCATCCTAAAACTTTCCATCAAGAAGCTCCAAGACATGAAAATTATCCAAACATCAAAATTCATTCCATGCTCCAAAAATTCGTCCTCCAAGAAGGATAGTCAAAATCTCTAAAGAGATACAAGTTCCAAATCCAAGTGATGATGCTAAAATGAATTCACATCACTTGTATTTATACACTTCTAATGAGTTCGATATAGCTAATTAGGCCTACATTAGCCCCTAGAATAAAATAATGTGCAAAATAACTAACTTTTGGTAACAAACCCACCAAACTAGCTCATAAACAAAAGAATAAGCCTCTCAAGAGGTCAAATGATCAATAATACATGTCATTGGGCCTTCTAAGAATCATGATAAAGTCCATAAGTGCCATAATGCTAAATATGACTCTGAAAAGTAGTGGACAAGGGGTTGCCCCTTCTTCTCCAAATAATAAACCTGTGGTGCTCCCAATGGGTGTGACGGCACACAAGTAACCTCATGGGTCTCCAAGTAGATCGAAGATGCCTGTAGACCATTTGTAAGGGCTCAGATGATGGTGTAAGTGATGCCACATCAACATACAAGTCCTGGGTCATCTATCAAGTGCATGGTACAACTCTGGGGCCAGCTAAGCATGGTGAACCAAGTGCATCATCCTCGTCAAATAGGTGAATCTCGAGCAATCTGTGAGCATCTCTGGGATCCATGGAGTGTTGTCTGTGGTTATGGAGGCCCATGCCTCTCTACATAAACCCTACATGTGTTAATGTAGACCTTTGGAGGGTTAGGACACCTTACAGGGAGACAAAACCCAAAATAGAGACCATCTGCAATCCTCCATAAGATCCAATGCATCCCCTAACCTTCCAGTACAACAAGTCATCAAAGGAAATCGAGTTAAAAAGCTTACAAAACCATAGACAATAGGTGGGCACTTCGTAATGGCATGCCCTTCCATAGTGGGCTTTGGCATGTGCTAATGTCTCCAAGCTCCAAATGGGGCTAAGCATGTATCCTATTAGGTGGTTTCCACTTTTAAGGGAGATAATATGTAGGCACATCCTTCAAATGGAATACGGAATGAAAGGGGCAGCGCTAGGCCACGTGTTGGGGTACAATGGCATCTAATAAAAGGAAAGCCCACACTTCGGTATATAATGTATAGGAGGGAGCAATTGTGGTGCATGAGGTGCCCCGTCGTTGATTTTTCCACCCTTTTTCCCTTTATGACTTTTCTTTGATTAACTGCTCGAGGCTCAAAGGATAAGAGCATGATGTGTAAGATATAGCAGTGGATACCCCCTTTAAGGTAAAGGTGGTTCATTGCCCTCCAGGGGTTGGGACAATCATGGGTCCCTGAATGATAAAGGAGGCTCATCTAGGGCTTGTAGGCACCAGGGTGATGGCCATGATGATGGGCTAAAGCTCATGTATTGGCTTTTACCCAACGTGCTAAATGTGTTTGTCTCGACCATCTTTTGCATTTTGTGGTACATTTACATATTGAATATGGCCAATTATGCTTTTACTTTTCTTTTCAGTTGCATCAACCTCTGGGGCATCCTTCCAACCCCAACCCAAGGTGTAGGCAAGGGGAAGGGGAAGGCTAACCCTATGTGGACTCAGTGGAGAAATGTGGACCCAAGTGGGAGAAAAGATGAATGGTGTTATACTGAGTGGAAGGGGAGTGATATATGTCGATGAGGGAGCGAGACCACGCAACCAAAATTAGGGTTTCACATGTAGTACCATCCCTAAAGCCCAAAGGTCACTAAAAAAGATCCCATGGAACTAGGGTCCATGGTTAACATTTAAAAGAGGTCAAGGGGACAAGAGCACAAACCTAGCCCACTCTTTCCGCCGAATCCCCCCATTAATCCATGCCTAGAAATATCCATGATGAACAAACTACAATAGTCAATTACCAAATGAAAAGGCATACTTTAGGTTTGGGAGGCCCGCCTTCAAACATACAATCATGACAGACGGGTGAGGGACCACTTGGCTAGCTTAGGTGCCAGAGAAATGGCACAACGAGCTAGTTGGCGATTGCAAGGGGTTGTTGGCTACCAGTTGAGGACCATTTTGGAGAAAAAAATTCTCCTAGTGATATCACCCACAAAATGGTGGGTAACAGGTTGGAAGGCCTCTTTTTCACTGAAGCAAAGAGGATTTAATTCCAAATTTTTTGGTATAAATTTTTATCTTAAGGACGTATGGGTTTTAAGCTCATATCTAGCAATTTGAGGCCTAGAACTGCCATTGTTGAGCCTCATTCTTCCACACTTTGCCATTTTTGAAAGCCACAGGCTATTTTTGGGCCATAGAACTCTCGCCGCAGGCCCTAGTGAGATTATTTACAATTTTTTAGGTTGCAGGCCCTGTTGGAGGAGCCACTAGGGTTATTGGCCATGTTTTACTTGACTGCAGGCCCAATTTCAAACTTTGGCAGGGAATTGACACAAAAATATCACAAATAAATTTTCTATAGTCATTCCATCATTTTCTCATCAAGATCTAACCTTGAATGATTGTTGCAGTCATATAAACAATTTTTTTTGAGAGGCAGGGTCTTAATACAAGGTGGCCACTGGCATAATAGGGCTGGTGACTTGTTGCTTCGGATTTTGAAAAGTAACCCTTAAAGTCTTGCAGACCTGTATTCATCATTTGAGAAGACTTTTGTTTGATCTGGTTGTTGGAAGATTTTTTAAAGGCTCGTATTGGTCACTTTTCAAAATTTGATTCATAGCTTTGATGATTGAGAAGGCTGACATTTTGTCAATGCAGGGGTAACGTTCCAAATTAGAAGGGTTATATCGCCCAAGACAGTGCTATTGGGGTCTCAATATTGATATACCAGACTTTGGATGAGGGCCGGAGGGCCTTGAAATTTTTGTTCCTCTAATTGTAATCCTTATTGCAGACCTTACAGTACACTCTGACCAAAAGCATTGCAGACAGTCATTGATCCCGCAAATACAAAGCCTAAAAACACTTCAAAATTAACTTATAACAATCACACATTAACCACGGGTGCTTTGGTTATCATATCTTGCTATTTTGAGGGCTGACTGGGGTTGTTAATGAGCTGATATCATTATTACAGTGGCTTGACATAAAATTACAGAGATTTGATCTAACTTAACTGTGGCATCTTTTGACATATGTTTGGCATTAGACTAATCCTTGTGGTTGCAGGTATCTTGAGGAGCCTCACTGCTTTTTTGAGCATAAAAGTTGTGGTTTGGTTTCCAAGCTTGTCATTAAAGGAGGGCTGCTAGCCCTTGAGGTTTGCTTTTCCTCTCTATCCTTGACTGTCATTCTCATTTCCAGACCTGAAGCAAGCTTTACAGTGGCTGTCACAAAACAATCAGGTTTGAAGTATTTTATTCCAGTTCCTAATCTCAAGAACATCAATAATAGAGCTTAAAAACAGTAAAGAATCATCATAAAAGCTTAATAATGGTTTGGCTCTTGCATTTTGGAGACTTATCTAGAGCTACGGTGATTGATCTTTGCTTACAGTGGTATTTTAGTGGCATCTTTACATTGATTTTAGCATCAAATTTAGTTCATTGCATTTGGTGGTTAATTTTGAACTGATCTTGTGGGCTAATCTCATCGCAATAGTGGTCAGATATATACTGATTAGTAACTACAGCAAGCTTGTCTTTTGCTGACAGTGGTAATATGGAGGTTCTTGCTTGTCAAATTTGAGGGGGTTGGTTTGTTATTTCTTTGCTTTTCATTTGACCTTGAAGAGTGATTGGCCACCCTAAGAGAATTGTCATTTGTAGCCTTCCTCAAAGCATTAAAAAACCTTTCTTCTGTCTAAAGGTCTCTTTTGTAACATTGACAACAAGACTGTGTTGTATTGCAGGTGTATTTATCACTGAAGAAGCATCCCCTTTCTGTAGCAGTCACTCATCTCTTTACCTTGAAAACCATTGAGTCAAGGAGTTTCCTCTTGTTTTCATCTATGGCTGTGAGCCTTTCTCACTGTCATCAATTTTGGCGGACCAGAGAGCCTGACGTTTGATCCTTTAGGCACAGTTGAAGCTATCATAAGTGGGTCTGCTTCACCTTTGAAGAGATTGCTGGTTTTGTAAAGCTATCATCATCATTGTAAATTCTTGAGGTGAAGAGCCTTTCAATCTGTTAGGAGGCTTCTTCCATCTTTATAATTCTCATCCTCTACCTCCTTATTTCAAAGGGAAGACTAACATACTAACTTACTTCTGCCCAGTAACTGGCATTTGCATTCAAACTCCATTTGCATCGCATCCTACAATCTAGCTCTTTAAATTGCATCTCTAACTTGCATTGCTACTTGATCTAAGTGTTTCTTGAATATATTGTATATTATTTTATTGCAATTGACAATTAAGTAGTGGTCTCATTTATATCTTGTTGGCAATCTCATTTGCATCTTATAAGTGTGCTTTCTCTATCAATTCTTGTGTGTTCAACTGCCTAATAAGTAAGAACTAATAATCATACTATTTTCTAGTAAGGCATTTGTGGTTTTGCTCTAACATCTAACATCATTGTTTCATTGAGTTGTTTTGGAACATTGTCATAAGCTAGTAATCTTGTTCTTTTGACGTACATTTCATTGTGATTACAAGAAGCACCTTCATACTAGTGCCTCTCATTGAAGCATTGATACCTCATTTTGCATTTTGCATCTCATTTGCATCCTTAAAATTTACCTCCAAGCATAGACCCTCTTTAGTGGTTAAGATGGTGACCTTGCAGTCGTCAGAGCCACAGCCTCTGCAGCACCGGAGGCATCGGGTGGTTAGATCTCAATGAGAGGGAGCATTAATCAAGCCACAACTTGCTTCCCCTTGCTTTCTCTCCACAACTTACTCTAGAGACTACCCTCAAAACAGCTAGGAGGAAGGATTCATCTAGATTATGCATCTTAATTAAAATCAACCCAGATTTTGCACCCCACTTAGTTTAGTTTTGCATTTCATCCTTCTAATTTTCATCTTGTGACATAACTATCACTGTGGACATTATATCTCCTTTGCAATATTGTATTGTGGTCCTATACTCATCTTTTAATCATATCGCTCATTGTCTATTTAAATTGTCATTTTTACCTTGAGCCTTTTCTTGAAAGTACAAGCTATTTCTATTGAGCAAGTTATTTGCTCATATTTGATATTATGCCATCTCTAATTCTTCTCGTAGCATTGTTGATATTGTAGCTTGAACATCTATTTATTTGCAAGTCTCTAAATTTTCATTAAGCATTGTAAAGGCACTGGTCAGTTACATTTATATCTTGTATATGCCTCATTGATCCCAATTGCATTTATCTTAATATACATTGTTCATAAGCTCTCACACTTACTTTAATTAATAATCAAATTACATTAATAATAATTTTCTTGCCCTTAATCTCCTAGATTGTTGTTCCAACAAGCTTCATCATCATACTTAGGGACTACCCCCCTTGACTTAGCTAGGAGAGGGTCTAAACGGAGTGAATATGGATTTAGAGTGATGGATGTAGAGTGACAATCATTGTTCAGAACGTTACGCCTTCGGTGTACACTTCAACCGACAACATTTTTTGGCATCGTCGCCGAGGATAGAGTTTTTTTGTCCCTGGTTTTTGACATCCTCCACCAGGATAAGTTTTGTGTCCTTGGTTCCCTTTACTAACTGCCTTCTCTAGCATCTTGGGTGTTTGAAGTTAGGTTTTTGTTTGAGTGGCGACTCCACTTTTTTCATCTTCTACAAGAGCGTGTACTAGGAGGTATCCAAGTAGCTTGGTTAATCCTACTCTAAATCCTGAAAAGTTTCTCAAAGTTCAATTACGCAAGCTCTCTTCTCGTACACTTCTTGTTAGTCTCAGACAGGAAGCTCTCTTCTCTTCTTTGATATCCATTTGCTTTTCCCTGGTCGACTAAGCAAGAGATCATGGACTTGTTTGCCCCTTGTAACTTTGCTAAAAATTCAAGGTTATCCAAATGACCTTCCTGACAATGGTCTGGAAAAGTTGCCTTCTTTCCAAGGCAATAATTCAGTTAGTGCTACAACTCATCTTAAGGCTTTTAGCTCTTGGTTGGGTAAATATGCTAGAGGTCCTGACTATAATTATGAAGATGTAAAGATGAGCCTCTTTGTTCTTTCTTTGGAAGAAGATGCTTTGGATTGGTTTACAGAAAATCCTAATAATTCGTTTAATTCTTTGCAATCAATTATTAATGCCTTTAAGAACAAGTATGGAGATAAGAGAGAAGAAAGGCATCTTGTTAAAGCTATCAGCATCATAATGCAGAAAGAAAATGAAACGGTAGAGGAATTCAATACAAGGTTTAATGGTATTATTAAAAAGTTACCTCAAGATTATAAACCGCCTGACAAGTCTCTTTTAGATTTTTATATTGATGACTTTAATGTTGATACTTTTTATGAGTTGAGACGTGCTAAAACTAATGATTATAAGGCTACCCAGGTCTTAGCTGGGGATCTTGAACAAGATAAGAAAGCATCTACGAAGTCTGAAATTCAAGTTTTGATAGGGATCCAAATAAATCAAAAGAATCTAAGGGAAAAGAAATTAAAGAATCTAATAATGACATTGTGTAGAAACTGATGCAAAAACTTGAAAGCATGGAACTTAATTAGGCAAAGCTAATATCAAATCATGCTAAGGAAATAAGTTCCTTGCAAGCTAGGTTGGTCCAAATGGATATTTCTCAAGCACAGAATATCCAACCTAGGAATAATAATCATCGAGCTAATAATTCATGGCAAAGGAAAGGCCCATCTAATGAGCAGAGACAGCCAAATCCGCTTCAATCTGCCAATCTTGTGGATGAAGCTCCTCCTTATTGTAGAGCTTGTAATGCTTTTCATGAAGAGGCTACTTGCCCCACTGTAAAGAGAATCATGGATAGTGGAATGTTGGGGACAAGTAATCAGATAAATGTTGTTTGTGAGGAGTATCATTTGTCTATGGACGATTGGATAGAAGTTACGGAAAATAGTTGTGATGTCAAGACTCTTACCTCCTCCTATAATATTAATAACTTTAGTGAAGAAAAAGATTTGATGGTTGAACTATTTGGTGAAAAACCTTCTCTGGAGCAAGTTTTGGAGATTGCAAAAGATAAAGGGTTACCTTACCAAAGAAGGAATAAATATCAAAGCGATAATCAAATTACCCATGAAAGTTTTAACCCTGGTGTAACTCCAAATTCTGGATTGACTATTGATTTGGGATGATGGTTGAATAATGCAAAAATTTGGGTTCCTGTCACCGAGATATTGAAGATTCCCTCCCAAAAGGCTAAGTTATTGAGCACCATTGAAGCTCCTCATGTTAATGTTTCTCAAGAAAAGGGTCATGAAGTTGTGTCTCAGGATGCCCCAATGGACCTAAATAACAAGGATCATTAGCATTTTTTATTAATTTGCTTGTCAATGGTTATCGATTATATAACTGCATGTTGGTTTCTAGTGCTTTAACTTGCGTCATGACCAAAAGGATCATGGAGCAGCTCAATTTAAGAATTTCTAGGCCTTACTACAACATATGTGCCATGGATTCTAAAAAAATTGAAGTTCATGGGTTAATCAAGGATTTACAAGTACATTTATCAGTTTACCCTGACATAATGACTATAATGGACATAGTTGTATTTGATGTACCAGACGCTTGGGGTATGTTATTGTCAAGAAACTGGGCCTCTGATCTAGGAGGAAGCATTCAAATGAAAATGTCAAATGCTACAATTCCTTCTCCTAGTGGTTTTGGATTTGTTACACTTAACAGAGACCCTGAAAGAAGATTCCATATTGAAGATGCCAAGAGCCCCCATAATGAAATAATAAAGGAACAACCTAACCTTAAGAATTATGCCATTTTTTCTAACTCCATAGTTCCTTTAGATGTTAAGGTTGATGAAAAGGTGGGTGATTTAGAGGGTAAAGTATGGTATATGAATTTTGATGGTGCATCTTCTAGGCACGATAAAGGTGCTAGAATAGTATTAAAGTCTCTCCTTGGTCACATTTTCAAATTTACCTATAGATTGGAATTTGAAGCAACCAACAATGTTGTTGAGTATGAAGCTTTATTGTTGGGTCTTGAATTGGAAAAGGATTTGAAGATTAAGTTGTTTAGTATCAAGGGAGACTTTATTTGATTATCATGCAGATTAGGAATAAATTCACATGTAAATATCAAAGATTAAAAAACTATTGAACTCTTGTATGGGATACTATGGAATATTTTGATGCTCTTGATCTTGAAACTATTCCAAGGGAAAAGAATAACTTGGCAGATGAACTTGTTGTAGCAACATCTACTTTGCAGTTATCTAATGAATTGTTAAAGGATAAAGTTAAAATGGAAATTATCTTTAGACCTTCAATCCCCAATAATCTCGAGCATTGGCAAGTCTTCGATGATAAAAAGACATGTGATTCGCTTTCTTAATAATTTGGATGAATTTGAAATTTTTAAGGTTAGCTGTAAGGAGGGATTTGATAATCATGAAGATATAACAAATCCTACTCCCAAGAATATTGTAGCTTTGGAGAAATTCTATAATAGGAAAGATGCCATGAAGAAGAAAGAAGAAAACAAGATGGATCAAGGGGAGTTCATTGAAGTAAACATTTGTACCTCTAGTGACCCTAAAATTGTGAAAATCGGTAAAGGTACTAGTGATGTAGAAAGAAAAAAGTTCACTGATTTACTTCATGAATATAGGGATGTTTTAGCATTTTCTTATGATGAAATAAAATATTATATGGAATATGTCACAGAACACACTATCCCTTTAAAAGATGAAAATTCTAAACCCTTTTATCAAAAACTTAGGCAAATAAATCCTAAGTTGGCCCCTTAGTTCAAAAGCAACTTTCAAAGAAGGTCACAGCCGATATTATTACATAAACTAGGCATTCAACATGGTGTTCTAACTTGGTGATTGTTAGAAAAAAGAACGGAACGATCAGACTTTGTGTCGATTTTAGAAACCTTAATCTAGCATGTAAAAAGGATAATTACCCTTTGCCAAACAAGGGGACTATGTTGCAAAGTGTAACGGGTTCAAAAATGATGTCATTGTTAGATGGTTTTTCAGGATATAATCTAGTATGGGTTAAGAAAAAGGATCGACACAAAACTTCATTCACCACACCATGGGGAGCATTCAAGTACATCAAAATGCCTTTTGGATTAACTAACGTTGGAGCTACCTTTCAAAGGGCTATCGAGTATGCTTCTAAGGGTTGAATTGGTAAAACCATCGAAATATATCAAGATGATCTTACGATTTTTTCTAAGGATAGTATCATTCAAATAGATCATCTCAGGCAAATTTTTTACAAGTGTAGAGAATTTGGAATCTCCTTGAATCCTCACTAAATTTGTATTTGGGGTAACTGAAGGGAAGTTGCTTGGTCACATCTGTTAGAAAATCAGAAAGGCAGAGAGACTTTCTTATTCTTGATAATTACTTGTGATATTTCTTGTTATTACGATTCTTTATATCTTCTTTCTTTTAGTTCATCAAGCAATTATCAAAGCAACAACACATAAAACAATAGACAACAGATGTAGGCACTATGCCAGGGCAAAACCCTCCTCAACGGGAAAACCTAGTCAAGAAATTCTTCCTTTCAATAGTATTCTTTGAGACGCTTCACCCTAGACCGAGACCTGACCTTCCCTCCACACCAAGTAAGCCTCCTAGAGTTTTGATCCCAATCTAGGGCACGAAACAGAGAGAGAAAGGTATCAAAATTTTGATTTTCTTCTTCTCCTTAGGCTCCACCCAACTCGCACTTCCTTTGGCTTCCCAGCAACAGACTATGCACTTTTCCCAGCTACAAGAGATATCGAACTTCTTGTGAGAGAGTGTGTTCCAAAAGGACTCGATGTGCTTGTATTTGTAAGCTCCATGTGAGGTCGAATTAGGGTCCTTAAGCCAACTAGATTTGTTTTAGGCCGACTTGGTGTGGAGGATACATAAATCATATTTGACTCAATACTTAACCTTTTTACATGATTCAAAAACCCACAATGGGTCTATTTAAAAGTACTGGGGACTTTGACCTAAAACATGGTGACCCGAGCACGAAACCCACGTTTTAAAAAGTCACAATACTAATAATAATTATTATTTTCTTTATTCTTTTAACAAGTACATTACAATATGACTCAAATACATTAAATGAAGACCAAACCTAGTTACATTTTCTAGCACTCCCTCTTAACTAGGGAGGTATTCATCATATACAAGTATAATGGAAGATCTCAAACTATATGAACAATGAAGAACTTTAGGCATCGCAATGCCATGGACCAGATTCCTAACCAGGGCAATCTATCCATTGGTCTCTCAACAATTTAGGCACTGCAATATCACGGACTAGATTCCTGACTAGGTCAATCTATCCAAGTGGGAATAAAGTGGACTTAAGCTTTCAGCTCCTCTAGGTACCATCAGGCTTACTTGTTAACCACCAACCCAAAGATCTAAGTGTGTATCCAAGACGGAGCTCTATAATCAACATCACCTTTCCAACTTTGGGACCTAGACATCAACACAAAGTGTCGGCCAGATGTCCTCCCAAGCAATGCTTCACTCACAAAGCCTCAACACCCTTGATCCAACAGATCAAGGATGACCAATCTCTCCTAATCAAACCAGCATGCTATCAAATCCTTCTAGAGATTCACCTGCATAAACACAACCCCAATCAATAATATACTTTCACATGTACATAAATAAATACAAACCTTCGGGGTCTTTCAGGTAGCTTGATGTTGCTTCTCATCTTTTCATAATAGGACTATCAACCGAATCTCTGACAGAAGATTCCTCCATCATACACTTTCCTTTCCTACTTTTCATGCAGCAACATATCCTCCAGAATTCATTCTTCAATCAAAGCCAAGTTATGCCCTCCCTCTCAACCAGGGAGCATCTCTTTATCCAGATTCCCTCTTAATCTTAGGAAGATCTCTTCTATTCAGGCTTACTCAGGGAGATCAGCTTCTTCTTTTCGTCATTGGAGAATCTTTCGTGGCTTCCAACCATTTCATCAAAGTTATCATCATCCTCATCATGCTTATCACATCAACGAATGTCTTCACTATATTGAAGATTGTGTACCTGCACAATAAGTACAACCAAACCTATAGAAGCATGAAGTTAGCCATATCAAAATTACAAAAGCATTTCAACCTTATATATATTAGATACCAAAACAAGAGATAAATAATCTTCAACATCTTGCTAGGGACTTTGTCATAAACCCTAGACTACTTCATAACAACTTTCATTCCATCTAGGGTTTCAATGTTTCTTTCAAACGTGTAACATACCCTACTACAACATATAGCAAGCCCTAGAAACAATTCAAACAAATATAGATCTACAATGCATCTAACAACTTTCAGAATTCATATGTTAGACTTTCCACTAGGGTTTCATACAAATCCTAGATTTTATACAAGAGAATCAATCAAAACCAATCACAGCTTAGTCATTAACATGACCAGCGTCCACTGGGTTAGTTGCAAACCCTATATTTTCAATCAAACATTAATCCCAATCAAAACTCATATTTCAACAATCTTATACAAAACTCAAATTATCATATTGTCATCATTCATCAGAGATTTTTACTTTACTAAGGTTCAACTCCAAAACCCTAGAAATTCATTTTTACAATCTCAACGGATCATTATATAAATAGATCTCAGATTGTTATATCACACATACAAAGGATTTAACTACTACTAGGGTTTGGTTACAAAACCCTAGATTTCCAAATATCATCATCCTAGAATCTCAAACAAGGACTTATATTAAATCCTAAGACTTATGGCCATCAATAACTACATCAACACACATATCTAGGAGTTCATTATCATGCATAAGCATATGTCCGACAACATTAATACATTAGGCATATACTGACCCAGACCAAGCTAGGATATCAACCAAATGTACACACATATATACCTAGGGCTTCATTCCTAAGATATTACTTTAAACACATAACAAAGGTTTTGCTTATAGGCTCAACCAAACCCTAAATATCTAGAGTTTCATATCTTAGCAAAGCAAACCCTACTATTCCAAAATTTCAAAGGTTTGAATCTCAAACAAACATCATTCAAACCTAACAAGTTAAGATTTCATGATCATATTGAAATCTCAATCATGACATCATCAACAAGAACTTCAAATAGCATTTCACAATATCCCTAAGTATTTAGGATTTCAGACATTTATATTAGCATATCCTTAGGTTAGGGTTTTCCAGAGAACCTATCTAGGGTTCTATAAAATCAGTTAAGAATAGAAGTAAGGTAGATTTATCAAGTGATGAATCAGCCAAAATAAGAATCAATGTGATGCACTATAGCTAGACACAACAATGTTAGTAATAGATTATCAAATGAATAAACATTTACTAAAGAAGTCAATGTTCTTGTAGTTTAAGGCATCCTTTGATTCTTGACAAACCTTATCTTGGGTGGCTTCCTTCCTTCCTTCTAAAGCTACAAGCAAAAGACTTAGTAGTGTAAGTCCCTACTATCAGATTCTTCGGGCTTGACTTTCTTTGGGTCTCCTTCTGCAGTAAAGTTGGCTTGATCTCCTTCTCTCTTCTTGTTTCTTGGATTGTCAAGACAGTCACTCCTATAGTCACCTTTCTTATGACATTGATAGCATTCAGCCTAAGACATGTCAACTTTCTTCCTTGGTCCTTTCGATTTCTTTCCTTTATGTTCAGCAATGTAGGCATTTGATACTCTTTCAGGATTGGCAGCTAATGAGATCTTTAATTCTTCCTGACAGCAGGCAGTCCATAGTTCTTCAAAAGTGGGAGCTACCTTCCAACCGTTAAGTCCTGCAACAAATGCACCCCAAGTAAGTGGCAATCCTAATAAGGAAGTGATCACGAGTTCTTTGTCTAGAACAATTTCATCAATGGCCAAAATATCATCCTTGACTCTTGCTATCTTCACAAAGAAGTATGCCACTATGTCTTCTTTAGCTATCCTTGTGGTCCTTAGTACATTCTTAAAACTTGCTACTTGACCAATGTTCTTAATAGTAAATAACTTTGACAGGGCTTCATACATTTCCTCAGCATGATCGATGTTAGCTATGAATGGGACAAGGTTGTCCTTTATTCCTTCTACCATTAGAGTCATGGCCACCAATTCTAGTTCCCTAAATTTCACTTTGTCATCATCATTGTAATCCTCTATAGGCTTCTTTATTTTTCCTTTGACGAAGTCTAGTACCTTATTCTTTTCAGGGATGAGGTCAATCCTCTTCTTCCAAGACTTGTAGTTTGAGGCCCCTTGAAATTTGTTCTCTCCCTTGATTGTGTTAGACATCTTCCTTGAATATAGTAGATTTCTTCCCTGAGATAATCCTTTGAATGGTTCCTTGATCACGTGCTTGAGACTACCTTTTTCTTCCTTCTTCACCAAAGCTCTGATACCATGTTAGAAAATCTTAAAGGCAGAAAGATTTTTTTATTCTTGATAATTAGTTGTGATGTTTCTCGTTATTGCGATTCTTTATATCTTCTTTCTTTTAATTCATCAAGAAATTACCAAAGTAGCAGTGCATAAAACAATAGACACTAAATGTAGGCACTATGCCAAGGAAAAACCCCCTAGAGGGGAAAACCCAGTCAAGAAATTCTTCCTTTCAATAGTATTCTTTGAGATTCTTCACCCTAGACCAAGACTAGACCTTCCCTCCACACCAAGTCAGCCTCCCAGGGTTTCAATCCCTTTCCAGCAACTTCAACTAGGCAACAACTTCCGACAACAGTATAAAATTTGGAAGACTTTGATCTCCCAATCTAGGGCACGAAATAGAGAGAGAGAGGTACCAAAAATTTGATTTTCTTCTTCTCCTTAGGCTCCACCCAACTCGCACTTCCTTTGGCTCCTCGGTAATAGACTTCGCACTTCTCCCAGCTACAAGAGATATCGAACTTCTTGTGAGAGAGTGTGTTCCAAATGAATTCGATGTGCTTGTATTTATCAGCTCCATGTGAGGTCAAATTAGGGTCTTTAGGTTCACTTGGTGTGGAGGATACATAAATCATATTTGACTCAATACTTAACCTTTTTACATGATTCAAACGCCTAAGAAGGGTCTCTTTAAAAGTACAATGACTCTATTGACTTGGAATAAATCTACACTGAGACCAGATCAATGCGGTCCCGGAGGGGCTGACCCACCAGACTACACCCGCACTCCAAGATTGAATCCACCCCTAGGAGGCGCCTTAGAATCTCCAGGTGACAGCAGCGACAGCCCAGTATACCCACAGGACAGCAGACTTTGACAAGCTTCTCCCAGTTTTCTTCTCTCGACCTTGAATGCTAGGAGTAGGGACTGGACAGGAAACTCCATCCTTCTCCTTCTCCTTCTCTACTTCATCGCAGAGCTTTGTTTCGAAGCCGAGAACTCCTAGCTTCTACATTTACATTTACTTAGATTATAGATGTATTTTCTGCTCTTTAAAATGAAAAGTTAAAGGGGACCGCTTGGTCCACCGGCTTGGCATGTTGTAATCATTGTACTCGACAGTCCCGTTGACCTATTATGGTCATTTGTTGGACATTAATAAAATTATCTTATCTTATCTTATCTTCCTCATAATTGCAAATCCCTTCAATCTTTTCTTGCAAAGACAAACTTTCTTAGGAGATTTATTCCAAATTATGCGAAGATAGTTATTCTTATTCAAAGTCTTCTGAAGAAAGATGTTAAGATTTTATGGAAAGAAGATAGTAAAAAGGCTTTCCAGGAAATCAAGGGCGCTATCACAACAGCACTTGTTCTAGTCAGCCCTGATTACTCGAGAGATTTCATGGTTTTTTCTTTTTCTTCAGAGGATACAATTACTGGTGTCTTGTTACAAAAGAACAAGGAAGCTCATGAGAAACCTATTGCTTTCATGAGTAGAGCGATTCAAAACTCAGAGTTAAATTATACTACCAAGGAAAAGCAAGCATATGCCTTGGTCAAGTCCCTTAAGCACTTTAAGACTTAAGTGGGTTATTCCAAAATCATTGCTTTTGTCCCACATTCTGCTATTAAAGATTTATTAACTCAAATTGATTGCTTAGGGACTCGTGTTAGGTGCGTTACTAAGATCCAAGAGTATGACTTGGAAATTAGAGTTGGTTAAAGGTCAAGGATTGGCTGAAATGTTGACTAAAAGTAATGGAAAAGCTCTTGGTTTGATTTGTCTTAATGATTCAACTTCCCCTGAGCTACAGAGATTAGGAGAACATGATTCGTATAAGGACATCATTTATTATTTGTTAAATCTTACATGTCTTGACCATTTACTTGCTCATAAACGAAGGGCTCTTAGATTGAAAGCAACTAAGTATTGCATCATGAAGGACGACCTTGAATGGAGGAATCCTGAAGGTGTAGTACTTAAGTGTGTTGATGAAGTTGAGTCTAGAAAGCTAATTTCCGAGTTTCATTCAGGATTTTGTGGTAGTCATTATGTTGCAAAAACTACTACCCACAAAATTCTTAGAGTTGGTAATTACGAGCCTTCAATCTTTTCTGATGTGCATAAGTTTGTTAGGAGTTGCTAGGCCTGTCAACTATTCACTAGTAAACAGAAGCTAGCTACCCTACCCTTACAACTTGTGGTTGTTGAGTCGCCTTTTCAGCATTGGGGGTCTGGATTTCATTGGCAAATTTCATGAAAATTCTAGCAATGGCTACTCATGGATATTAATTACTATTGATTACTTCACTAAATGGGTTGAAGCCATTCCTGCTAAGAATGCCACTGAAAAATTTATTATGGATTTCACTGAAAATCAAATCATTACTAGATTTGGTGTCCCAGCTAAGATTAACATTGATAATGGAAAAGTATTTAGTTCTACAGAGTTTTGATCTTTCATCTAACTCATATCCCATTCATCTAACCACTATCCTCAAGGTAATGGCCTTGCAGAATCAAGTAATAAAAATCTTCGGAACAACTTGTACTTCATCATCAGATTCCAAGTGTGAATCCTTCGATTTTCAAATATAACATCCATGCAAGTTTCAATATATCGTTGTCCTGGAATATAGAACCTAAAGGCCTTTCAATTCTCACTATATCCAACAAAGGTCCCTTTTCTTCCAGATGGTTGCAACTTTGTCCTTTTCTCTTTTGGTACATGAATAAAAACTGGAGAACCAAAGATTCTTAAGTGTTCAACATTCGGTCTCTCATCTGTAAAGACTTCTTCAGGACTCTTATAATCCAAGATTCGACGTGGGCACCTATTTTGAACATAGACAAAAGTCCTTGCAGCTTCAATCCAAAGAAACATTGCCAATTCTTGATCATGTAGCATTGTAGAATTGAGGCTTCTGTGATTCATCATAGTTATAAGAAGAGCTTTGACGTAAATCACATAAAAACGACCTTTGTGGTTCATCGTCAGGACAAGTTGAAGAAACACATCCCGCCTAGCATGTTAAATAGACTGAGCAGAGACTCCAACGGCTACGTAACGGCTACTATGGACTCTAGGACAATATTAAGATTAAGTATATTTTTACAATATTAAGATTAAGTATATTTTTCTGTTTTTTGGAAAAAAGTAAAATTAGGTAAAAGCATCAAAAATAATTTATTTATTTATATTAGAATAATAACAATGGGTTGTTTAATAAAATAATTATAATGGCTATTAAAAACAAAAAATAATAAACACGATTAATTTAATAATATATGTTCTAAGTCAAAACAATAATGGTAATAGGTTGTTAGGATAGAAATAAATAAATAATAATAATATATAGGATAAAAATAAATATATAATTATAATGGTAAGATTGAACCAATAAATAATTCATTTAATATATATATAAATTTGTTTGTTGAGGTAAACGATCATGATGGTAAGTTAAAAAGGTAAGTTAATCTGCTTATAAAATTTTTACTGGGATTATTTTTGTTATAGTTATATTAAATTTTTATCTGTTTATTAAAATTATTTAATTTATTAATTAGTAATACTATTATGAATATCAAAGAAAACTAAACATAAAAGGTTAATTTGAAAGGTCATAAGATTGTTTATTAAATAATTTAATTTATTACTTAAGATAATTGTATATATATATATATATATTAATTATTTCAATTAAAATAATAATTTTTAAATGCTTTAGAGAAGGAATATTCATACCATATTTTATATTGTAGTTAAAATCTAATACAAATAGAATAAAAAATAACATACATAAAATGAATAGATAATAAATAGTAGTAATAATAATATGATAAAGATAAAAATAAAAATAAAACTAAAAAATGAATTAGACTCAAGAATAAATGATAACTAACTACGCTAATAATAATAACCTTATGAATACATTAAATAATTAAATAACCAAGCTGGTAGAGGTCCCCATCAATGAAAAAATCATACCACTAAATAAAATCAAATTATATATATATATATATGAAATGCATATATCTAAAATTAGTGAGACTGATAATAATGATGATAATAATCAAAAACAAAAAGAGGAGATTATATTAAACGAACCCTAAGGAAAGAAACCAACAAGGAAGAGTGACAAAGGGACACAGGAGGCGAAGGATAGGAGAAAATCCAAAGGAAACCCTAGATCGAGGAGGAAAAGGAAGAAACAGAAGGAAACAGGGGGAACCCTAAAGGCACCCCAAATGAACAGAGGGGCGGGGTGGAGAAGGAAGAAACACTAAGAAGATAAGGCAGGGATCCAACATCTACTTACCTTCCAGCCATCATCTCTGTTGAGATTGTTAGGCCTTCTTTCAATTTCTATAGCTTCCCTTAACTTACAATGATGGAACTGAGCCGCCTTGGCAATAACTTTGGCCTCCTCAATACAGACATGATGCTTTGTCTTGTCCACATGCTCTGCTAAGGCAGAAGACCTAGTTCTCCCATGCCTTAGGTCAGCTGCATGTTCGCAAATTCTCTGCTGGATGGAGCGCCCTGTTTCCCCTATATAGGGCGTCCCACATGAGCAAGGAATCAAATAAACACCCTTCCTGTCTATAGGGTTAACATGATCTTTCACCGACCAAAGGGAATTACGAATGGTTCTGAGGGGCCTGAAGGTTGAGGGAATATCAAACCTTCTGAGGATCCGAGCAATCTTGCTTTTTATTTATTTACTACTTTTATTTATTTATTCCTTTTATTTTATTTTTTTTATTTCATATATATTCTATCTATAGTATATATTATATATTAACTACAATATAGTATGGTATGATATTCTTCTCTTAAACAATTTTAAAGTCTTTTAAGAGAAATACTATAATATATTATATTAGTATATATAATCATTATATATATTATATTATACTCTTAAGTATATAATTAAATATTTAATATAAACATTCTTAATTAATCTTTTCAAAACTAACCTCTAATGTTTAGGTTTCTGATATTTATAATCGTATTATAATTAATAAATAAATAATTTTATAGAACAGATAAAAATGTGATATACCAATTAATATAATTTAGCAAAACTTTTTATAACATTACTTAACTTTTTAATTACCATGCATGAATATTCCCACTTGTTTAACCCTACAACTAATATATATAAATTTAATTATAATAGTAAATAATTATGAATGAATATTTATTGTTTAACTCTTACCATTAAAATTATATATTATTTGTAATCCTAAATAATATAATATTATTTTATTTCGTCCTAACAACCTATTACATATTGGTTTTGACTAGAATATATATTAATTTAACATAAACGTTTTTAATATTTTTATTTTAATAACCAGGGAAATTATTTTATTAAACAACCATTGTTCTAATTAAAAAAATTAAATTAATTTTTGATGCTATTCTCTCATTTATTAATTTTCTTATTTCTAGAAATAGAATAATGATATAGTAATCTAATATTAATAAAAATAATAATAATATTAAATTTATTTTTGACGTGGGTCCTAGAGTCCAAAGTTGCCGTTACTTAACAGTTGGAGTCTTTGCTTAGTTTATTTAACATGCTAGGCCGAATGTGTTTCTTCAACTTGTCCTGACGATGAACCACACTAGTTGGTTCGAAACAGGTCGACAAAGGTCTTTTTTATGTGATTTACGCCAAAGCTCTTCTTATAACTATGATCAACCACAGAAGCCTCAATTCTACAAGGAATTTATATTGTTGAATAAGGAAACAATGCGAGAAAGATTGGATACGAGAAATGAATTTAATTATTTAAATTATTTTTTAAAAATGAAATAGAAAGTTCGTTAGTCACCTATGTTAATAAAAATCAATATCAACTAGCTAATATACAATGAATTATTTTCTTTCAGGTTAAAGGAATTCAAGGAGGAGTTATCAACCTCTAGAATCAAGCATGACATAATGGTATCACCATCACATGAATCTATTGAATAACGGCCTAAGGATGTGGTACATAATGTAAGTGATGATCCCAATTATGAAAACGTGGTTATTAAAGTAAAGCTTTATAAAGGTTCCCTATCTAAAAGAGACTTCGACAAATAAATGATCGGTCATTTTTCCAGCATATTAAGTATATTTCCCAAACATTTATCCTCCAAATTTTCATTTTAGAGTCGTTTGAATGTTGATGTTATTTTTTTTTATTGCATTTACTCATTTCTTCCTGGTCTTATTCAACCCCATATTTATTCATTCCGTGGGAGCTCTATTTTAGCGCATTTGGATGAACACATCTATTCTATGAATACTATGAACTTTACATGATGTAAATATTTAAAGCTCTATAGAAAATTCCTATGAGTACATAGGTAGTGTGATTTGCGGCTTCAATTTTAAAGCACACAATTGCAAGTTTATGTTTTGTATCAACTTCATGAGTTAATTGAAAGATCATTTCAAGTTCTTTTTGAGTGCGTTTTATTTCATATGGCCTACTTAATTATCTGTTATGCTTTTTGGATTATCTGTTATGCTTTATTTATACTAGGTTGGAAATGATATGTTATAATAATATAATTTTTGTCTTATATATCATACGTGCCATACATGTTTGAAGTGAATTTATAGCAAAAATATTGATATATAGATTTGTAACTACAATATAGAAATACAGTGAAACTTGAATTTTATTAATAGATAAAAAATGTTGAAAATACATAAATGCACAATGAAAATGAACTGGCTCGAATGGTGGTAATCTATTTTTGAGAAGAGATATGACATATACACACTTTCTCTATATTATCTTACAATGAGGCTCAAGTGAGTTTTTATCATCAATAAGAGATGTGAAAACCCTAAACATCCAAAAACGTAACCTTCGGAGATGAAGCACCAAAAGGAATTTGGACCTCGATAGGGCAAGCTGGAATGCCAACTTCATTAGATCATAACTTTAACATACCGTCTCCATTTTGGGTGCTTGGTATCCCATTGGAAATGTCAAACCGAGAAGGATATTATTTTACTACAATTGGCAGTCTATGACTACGAAGTGTCTATTTCACTCAAAAACACCATTTAAAGACTCAAAATGGATCTAGAAGTTCAAGAACTAAAAAATACTCCATAAAATTTGCAAAATAGAAAAGTTTTTTGTGAGACAATGGAATAGGTGGGTGGTCATAGATATTCACCAAGATAAATCCTCCCCCTTTGGGAAGAATGGTATCCATTTCATTGAGTGCCTCCGTTATATGGGCAAAAAACCTCTTGAGCTTGGCTCCTGGTGAGCTTCTTGCCTTGATGTAGGATTTGTCCTTCTTTAACAACCCGATACAACTAGATCATGTATTCGTGAGTGCTCTTAATCTGTTTGCCAATGATATAATTAATTGTTTCCTATGCAACCCAATTTTGTTTGGTCACTATCAGTGTCAACTTATTTGTGACTTTTCATGTGTCCAACAATGGTGGAATGTATGGATGAAGAATGTCCATGTTCAATATTAGGTGTTAGACAAGGAAGGGGGGATACTTAGCTGAAAGGAATTTTCACCCAAAACCTTGGTGATGTTGTAGGTTCAATAGTGAAATGGCTAAATCTTATGATGGGACCCTCCAAGGCATTCCTTCTGTAATGCAACCAAACCTTGTTTCCTACTTGAAACTTCTATGGATGTGAGTGTTGATCGTGCTATTAGTTGTACATAGTATCAAATTTCTACAAGATATCATGGAATTACTAGATATTGTGTTAATTTTTTTCAAGAAACTTGGTAGCTTTGTCATCTACAGATTGAACACGTGCATATTCTTCTTCTATAGTTGCAAGGGGTAATTCAACATCAATGGCAATCGGTGGTTGAACACCCTGGCCAACCAAAAGGGGTTGTGGCTAGTTGAGTTATAGAGAGATTTTTGTAGTTATGTTATACTTAAGGGAGACTCTAATCTCATGTGCATGGATGCATGCAGTTGTACATTTCGAAAATGTGCACAATCATCCTATTAACAACCTTTGTCTAACCATCGGTTTCCAGTTGGAAGGCTATTGATTTTGTGAGCTCCGTGTCTAACAATGGCTAAAGGATCCATTAGAATGCACTTATGAACCTTCTTTCCAAATCTAATATAATGGAATGAAATATCAAAAAATGTACCCACATCCATTCAAAGAAGAGCTTGGGAGTGGCTTCGATTATGATACTCTTCTTGCACGCAATCATAATGGCCATCTTAGAAAATTTATCAAAGACCACAAACACGCTGACATTTCCATGATTGTTAAAAGGGAGCCCAAATATATGGTTCATCAAGATGGATTCCAAAGGCTAGTCAATAATAAGAAAATGAGTGTATATGCCTTGCTTCTTACTTGTTATTTCCCAATGGCATAGTCGATGCAAGACCTTACATAATTTCCAACATCGTGTCAATTTTTTTTCCAATAAAAATAATTTTAGAGTACCTCCACTTTCTTCTCTGCATGGCATTTCCCTTCCACCCAACTATAACATGCCTCCCATATTATCTTAGCACACTAACTTGAAGGGACACTAAGGTGGCCTAGATAGAATAACATTGGACCCTAGAGTTGGAAGTTTAGAACTTACCTTTTTTTCATCAACATCTGATGGCGTTCATTATCTAACTTCATTTGTGTATCCATAAAATGTAGAGGCATGTGATCAGTATGGATGCTCTTATCCTTCCCTAGAATATAATTCTTCCAACGAGGTAATATTGTTCCTTAAAAACATCCGTAAATGAGTCCCAAGTGGATGCAACTTAAATCGGTCTGGATTCCTTCGTGGCCCTTTCCTCATGGTGAGCTTCCCACTAATCCTTGACATGAGTGGTTTTCTTAAGGAGTGCAAAGGTAATAGGGTGAATGAATTAACATGGGTTAAATATTTGGGCCAAATATGGCAATGAAATTTCAAATTTTTACACTTTTATCTTTTTTTTTGTGTAAGTCAGAAGGATATATTATAGTACAAAAATATGTTACAAAAAACTTCCATTGCAGATCGAGGCCTGATCAAACCAGTGGGCCTGGCACAAAAATCAGACCCTAAACAAAACTGCCTAAACCACTGCCCGCACACCACGCAGGGTGGCCACGCAGAGAACTACAGCGAAAACAGAGACCCCTACTAAACCGTGGCCTGTTAACAGAGTTACATAAACAAAAGATACGAACTAGCTATTGTCAAATGCAGCATAGAAGAGAAAAACATAAGCATATTACTGCGGAGGATTTCCAAACTGGATGAGAGTGTCCAGACCTTGTTCCATAACGTGCTTATCAACCTGAGCCTGCAAGGTGTGATAATTCTGAACTTCCTTCGAAGGCGCTGGCTGCTGATCAGCATGGAGCAGAGGATCAGGGCAGAGAGTTTGGCTGAGAAGCTTGATGAGCAGCGTTAGCTTCTTATTCACCAATACCGCCACACCATGCACGACAGAGATTTTGGCATCCAGACTCTTGTAGATCTCAAGCATATTGTTCAGTTGCTCGTTAGAGATGGAAACTTCCCACTTGGAATGCTGCTGCTCTTCCTCCTTTGATTCTAAAGCCTTGGCAAGCAGGGTCTTGACCTTCCAGCTCTCCACCTGCGTCCTTACGAATTGGGTAGCCCATTTGGAGGCAGTGCCTGGGTTGGGTAACCAATCAACCTCCCCAGCGATGTCATCCTCAGTGCACTGTAATTCTTCCTCCTTGACCGCAGCTTCCAACTCCACGATTTTACGCTTTTTCCTCGCAGTAGTTCGAGTTTCATACATTCTCTTCGCAGTTTGAAGCTCCTTATTTTCCGTGATGCTTCTGCAGCTGTCCATCTTCATGGTGCACCTGCTTTCCTGTTCTTATTGGTAGAGATGCTTCCAAGAAATATGGTAACTCATAGAGATGCCCGAAGGAGTTGCAATGGAGTTGGTTCCTGGTTTGGCTGATATATAATCATTCTTCATTCGGTTTCCCATGTTGCCCACGTTAAGACGAGGCGAGGTGGTAGTAATGTGACCATAACTTCCCCGGAGGGCTGAGAATCCCGAGGGATGTCTCCAGATCCTAAAATAAATGTTGCTGTTATCTGCTTGGGTACGTACCTGCCATGTGTCCCTTCTTCTTGGTATGTGGCAGCGATACGCTCTGCAGCCTGCCATGTCATAAAACCTTTCTGTTTTCGCCTGTTTTTGCCATAATTGCCTCTGTTGCGCATGTCCTTTCTTTCGGTGCCAATGATCCAAACTTCTTTCCTTCCCAGTCCATTTCATCATGCTTTACCGTTGGCGCCTTTCTTCTCTGGTTAAGCCCGGCCAGTGTTGTCAAGGTCCTATTTGGCCAATAGTAGGCACCTTTCCTTGAGGTCCGGACAGTCCACCTGCTGCCAACAGCTGTCCCAAATCTCGTCTGGATTGTCAATGCCATAGTTTACCAAGTAGTCTGACAGCCCATTAGCCTTACGTCTGACTGCTTGGAAAACTAACCCGTTCATCCCGACCATCAGTTCTGCAATATTCTCCGTCAACTTGGCGAGTCTCCAGTGTTTCGTGGCTCGACTTGCTGTGGTGCCTGCATATATCTTCTTAGCCACTGAGATTACCAGAGACGAATCCCCTTCCACAATCACCTTGCTAGTCTGCAAATTCTTCAGAATTCTAAGCCCGTGTTCAAGCGTCACGAACTCCATCTCGTTGTTCGTGCTTTCTCCCAGCTCTCTGTAATATATGTGAATAATTTTGCCACCCTGATTCCTTATGACTCCTCCAATACCTACTGTCCCAGGGTTCCCTCTGGACGCAACATCAAAATTGAGCTTCAGACTTCCCTGCGGCGGACAATTCCACTTGGTGGCGTCCAAATTTGGTAGCTGTTGGTGTCTCAGCGAAGTGCTGTTGTGGTTCGCTTCTAATTGAAAGCGTTTTAGGATGAGTAAGTCACGATCTGATATCTTCTCTGTGGGATCCACTTTACATTTCGTTTGAATTAGCTGTTGAATGTTGGTTAAAACAACTTCTTTGGAGTTCTCTACATTTTTGTGTTCATCCTGGAATATTTGTCTATTGCATTCTTTCCAGATCGTCCATAGAAGGAATCCTGGCATGGTTTTCCATATACTGTTGACCCGTTGGTTATTGGAGAAGTTATTTTGCCAATTGAGGATGGTAATATGAATTGACCCTCTCTCTCTGTTGGAATCACTTAGAATTTCCTCCATCCAGTTCCATAGTTGATTTGCCCATTCACATGAGTTGAACAAGTGAATTATTGTTTCTTCTTCAACTAAGCACATTGGGCATCTAGAAGGTCCACTGAAACCTTTTCTTCATAAATTATCCCAGGTTAAGGTTCTGTTTCGCATCAGAAGCCAAAGGAATGTCTTGATTTTTGGCAAAAATAGGTTGTCCCAGACCTTGTTGTTCCATGGCACTACCTCCTCCTGCTCAGCCTTATCCATTATTTCCCTCGCTTCTTTTAATGCGAAGTTTCCACTACCTATCAAACCCCATCTTAGCTTGTCTGCTTCTTCTACTTTCTGTATCTTTCTTTTTTTCATTTTATCATTGATTTGTTGTGTGCTTTCATTTCTTTCATCGTGGTTGTCGCTGCTGAGACTAATCCATTCCCTCCAGATGGGATCCCTGTTGTCTTGATTCCAATAGTGGTGGACTCGGTGCCTGCCTTAATTTTGGTTAGAAAGTTTGAGCGACGATAGTTCTGGGGTGTCTAGCTTTGGGAGTTGCTGCCAGGCATCCTCCCAAAATAGGGCTATCCTACCATTGCAGATTTCCCAGAAGTTGTTCTCCTGTACTATGCTTCGGTTTTTGCGCGCAAGGTTCCATATGGGTGAGCCTTCCGGAACCTCTTACAGTCTGATCATGTCCTGATTGTTGCAGTCGGGAGTGTACTTTTCTTTCCAATATCTAGCCCACAGCAAATTGGGCTCTTTTATCCACCTCCACCATAGTTTAGCTCCATAGGTCCTCTTGACAATTGATGGGTCTACGAGATTTAGTCCCCCCATGGATTTCGGCTGGCATAGCTTATGCCAAGCTACCAATGCCCATTTTTTCTTATCCCCATTGCCGTTCCAAAGGAAGGATCTCTGAATGTTTCTCATTTGTTGTACAATTCCCTTGGGAGCTGGTAGCATAGACAATAAGTATTGAGGTATGACCTGTAACACTGTCTTAGTTAAAACTAAACGGCCAGTGAAGTTTAAAGCCCTGTGTGTCAAATGTTTACATTTTTTCTCCATGTTGGCTAAAACCTTCTCCTAGTGTGTTTTCTGCCAAGGCTTGAGAGTGAGGGGAGCCCCTAGATACCTCGATGGCAAATTACCTATCCTAAAACCAAGAAGTTGAGACAGATGAGCCTGAATAGCTGGATGAGTATGGAAGAAGAATATCGTTGATTTGGAGAAATTTATTTCCATTCCCCAGGCTTTACTAAAGAGATCTAAGATATGCCTGAAAGCCAAGGCCTCTTTGACTGTGGGGATTCCGTGTAACATTGTATCGTCCACGAACTGTTGATGCGTGGTGGCCGGTAGAGTTCTTATCGATTGAAGACCCTTAATGATTCCATCAGCTCTCTTCTTGGCTATAATTCTGCTGAGACCTTCCATAAGAATGAAAAACAGGAATGGGGACAGAGGATCCCCCTGCCTTATTCCATGCGATGGTGAGAAAGGTTCAAAGGGTGCTCCATTAACAAGGATGGAGAATATTGAGGATTTGATGAGGGCTAAAAGCCAGCTAATCCATTCCCTACAAAAACCAAAATCTTCAAGTATGGCTTCTAGGTACCTCTAGCTCACCTTGTCATATGCCTTCGAGAGATCAAGCTGCATCAGCATTCATGTTTCTTTCCTTGAGTGTAGAGTGTGGATCATCTCCTGGGCCAGGAGGATATTGTCTAGTATCTGCCTTCCCTCTACATAGCCCGATTGTTCTTCAGATATGATGCCCAGATGAATCGTCTTTAATATGTTGGCTATAACTTTTGAAATTATTTTGTAAATGACATTGCATAGGGCTATAGGTCTAAACTTTTCAGGGATATTGGCTTCCTCTACCTTTGGTATGAGTGCTATAAAGGTTGAATTGATGGATTTTAGGATTGATCCTGATCTTCTGGAGTCCTCAACCACATCCCACACTTCCTGCTTTATGATATGCCAACATGCCTTGTAAAAGTTGATGGTGAACCCATCAGGTCCTGGAGCTTTATCGTTTGGCATGCTATTAACCACTTCCTCCACTTCTCCCAGTGTAATTTCCCTTCAGAGGGCCCAGTTCTAATCAGAGTTTATAGATTTGGGTATGGCTTTTAGCATACCCTTGATGGATTCCTCTCTGTCTAAGTGCGGTTCCTGAGCTATGGAATTGAAGTGTTCCTGGAGAAGTGCTGATATGTCGTGGTGATTCTTCAGAGGTTCCCCATCTTTATTTTTCATTTCCAGAATTTTGTTTGCACTCCTGTAGTCTAGAGCTGATCTGTGGAAAAATTTGGTGTTCTGCTCCCCTTCTTTTAACCATTGCATTCTTGATCTTTGTTTCCATAGGGTTTCTTTTTGTCTGCACCGATCGTGCCATTGGTGAGTTAGACTTTTCTCTTTCTCGGCATATTCCCCATTACTGTGCCTAGAAGCCCAGTCTTTGTGAATTTGTTCCAACCTTTCTTCTATCCAGGTTTTCTCCTTAAAGATGTCCCCAAATACTGTTATGTTCCACTCCTTTATTTTTTCTTTGATGATTCTTAACTTCTTCTGTAGGTTAAACATTTTGGAGCCTTTTCCTTCTAGGGGTTCAGACCACCATTTTTCCACTAGCTCGAGGAAGTTGGGGTGATCCAGCCAAAATTTTTCAAATCGGAATGGTTTGTTCCTGAGAGTGCTCTGCACCACAACTGTGAGTGAGATTGGCCAGTGATCCGAGCTTCCAGTTGGGATGATATTTGATTCTACAGTGATGCCATCCATTATGATATTCTCAGAGATCAAGAATCTATCCAAGCGGGAAGCAATCAATCTTTCTCCCCCTCGTCTATTATTCCAAGTGAAGTTGCCACTCTTGGGGAGAATATCTACCAATTTCACATCATTAATGAAGCTGGTGAAAGCCTTCGTATCCTTGTTTAGTTTTCTTAGACCCCCTTTCTTCTACAAAAGGGTAGTTATCATATTGAAATCTCCCCCTATAATGCATTTAGATCTTGGGTATCTAGCAATAAGTTTATTTAAGGAATTTAATCAACTTATTTTGTCCTCTATTCTTTGTGGTCCATATACATTAACACATAAGAAAGATTCAGAGTTACCTGTGATTTGAGCTTCCACAGCAATGAAATGTTTGCTCGCTTCGATAGAGATCACCTCAATATCTCTTGTATCCTATAGCATTGCTAGGCCGCCTTCTCGACCTTGACTTTCTACTTCTAGATAATTTATATTCCTACCGATCTTCTTGTTTATCTTGGCAATGCTGGAGTTGCTGCATTTAGTTTCTTGAATGAACATGATCTCTGGATTGAACTTTTGAAATTTACGCTTCAGGACTCTTTTTTTTGCTTGGTTGTTCAACCCTCTGGCATTCCAAGATATGATCTTCATGATTAACTTACGGTTTTAATGGCAGGACGAGAAGGCGCTAAGTGCCCTCATCTTCCCTCAGTTGATCATTATCATGCCTAGCTCCTACAGGGCCTCACCATTTGTCCTTCTGGCTCATCTTTTCTTTTGTTTGGAGCTGGATGATTTCCATGTAAGACTTTTGGAGTGGTTACCACTCCCTTTTGCTACACCTAGCTTCCTATTCTGCTTTTCTAATTTTGCTTTCTGCCTTGCTATGAACATATCATTTAGATTCCTTATTTCTTCCTCCGGTGCATTTTCTATGCCTTGCGTTTTCCATTTCTCAGCTATGCCTAGTAGATTCATTCCTTCCCTGGCTAGCACCTCCTCCAGCTCGAGATCTTCACTTCCTCCATCGCTGGTAAGCATGTCTGTGTCCTCTTCCTACTCTTCTGGTCTTTCCTGCATTTGGACTTCGCCAATGTTCTGGTTCCCTTCCTCTGTAAACCTGGTTTGTACTTCCCTTTCCTTATGCTCCTTATCTGCTGCCTGGGTTCTAAGTCCATCCTTAGAGTTTGATTCTGGATATAATATCTCAAAGGTATTATTGTAGTTGGTTCTACCTGTTCCCGTCTTGTTCATTCTTCTTCTATTGGCTCTCTGCCTTGACTTTGGTGTGATGAAGTTATCTTTAGCTTTATTCCCCTACTCTGTTTTAGTGTCTTCTTCCTTCTTGTTCAATGGGCATTCCCTTATTAAATGTCTGTGTTCGTGACATTTGCGACATTGAAATGGGATGTGCTCATAGTTTATTGCCTGAAAGTAGTCTTCATCTTTGTATCCAAGGGATAACCCTTCATGCAGTGCTCCCGAGACATCCATTTCAACACATATTCTTGCACATGAGGTGTATTTCTTTTCCAGGGTTGCTTCCGAGGCTTTGATGAAAGTGCCCAGCTGATCTCCAATTTGCTTGAGAGCATTTGAACCCCAATAATTTATTGGGAGAGAGAATAATCTAATCCAAACTGGAACTTGAGTAAACGATTCTTCTTCTGGGGTAAAGTTTGCCTTCCATGGTCGCATGTATATCCCAGCTGAGGCCATGAGATATGGGCCTCCATCAAAAATCCTGTCCTTATCTTCCAGGTTGGTAAAAACCACTGTGAAGAAACCTTGAGCTCCCAGGTGTAATCTGACATCCGCTTTGGGCTTCCATTGCTGCCTAATCCATTGACAAAGGGCCCTTTCCATTGGCCACATGCCCATAAACTTGCAGATGACTGCGTGTTCTATCATATGCTCTCGGTAAGCTTGTATCTCCGTATCCATGATGACAACCCTTAGGTTTTCAATTTTTATTGGTTTGCAGATCCCGTTCGTTGTGGGGTGCTTCTTGTGGCTTGAGCTTGTGTCCCCTTTCATTCCTTTGTTCTCCCGTCGTTTGTCTGCGTTCTCCCATTCTTCTTCTGACTGTTTTCCTTTGTTATCTATCATTTTTTGTCCTGTTGTGGCTTTGTTTTCATTGTTTCCCGGTCCGTCATCTTCTGCTCCTCTGACTTCTGTATTGCTGTCTTGATCATTACCTTTTGCTTGTTTTTTCTTCTTGTTTGTCCCGTCAGGCTGCTTGAAGCCATCATATCCCGAGATTATGACTCCTTCTCTCACGTTCTTTTTATGCTTTTGCATGATTATTTGTTTATACGAAGGGGTCCCAATGGACCCCTCTGCCTCCATCCGGGCGGTCAGCTCTTCACCCTTTCTGAACAAAGCTGCAAACCAGGGTCTGTGCATTGCCAGGTCTGAAGCGATTTCAGTTTTTAAATTTTTACACTTATATCGACTTGAAGTCAAAATTCTTATAAGCATTGTGAATTTTTATTTGGAGCAAAAATAAAATTTATGGAGAATTATTTTGTTGTCCTAATGCTATTTTTTCCAACAACTTTTGAGTTTTCATACAACCTGTCAATTTTTCTATTAAATGAAATGTTTTTCCTTGTAATTTTTGCAACATCTTAAAGTATGTGTGTGTTTAAATTCAATAACTCTTTCTAATATATATATATATATTATATATATATATATATAAATATATGAGCGTGATATTCACAGAGGGAACTAAGTTATTCATATTTAAAGCATTCTTATTTTTTACGCAAATTATATTTTTTATTATTTTATGAAGTCGGTGAATGAATATTTTAATTTCACTTTTCAGACACATGTCTTCACATAAGTTTTTTTCTATTATTTAAAAAAATTATAAAACCTAGACTACCATTTTGAAGAGGACTCATAAACAAAGATACTGGTATTTTTTGAATTTTTTTTGTTTTGTACATTTTATGTTATTGATTTTTTATTCAACCCCTTTTAAATTGTCCAAAAAAAATTCAAGGAATATGTTTAAAAGAAATTAGATGAAAAGCGTTATGTGAATTTGAAAATGTCAAAATCATTTTCCATTGGATAGAGGATTTCTTCATGAATGCAACATTGTCAACAACACCACTTAAGAACAAATTCTACCTTAAGTCCGCCAAAGTTCAAAATGGTGTTGCAGAAAAATATGTAAAAGAGGTGGTTAATATGCCTTTTTAAGGGCCTCAACAGCTCAATGTAACGCTTGAAATGTTGATCGAGTGCTTAAATTTAAAATTTAAATTTCTCATTCGTTGGTTTAACTACGGTTGAACAAAGGGATCGATAAAGCCATTAAAAATTCATCTACCCACCAAACCGCTGCTAATTTTTTTTCAATGAAATTATTACAAAATTACATAATACAGGCTCCATTGAGCTTATAGCTTGATCGAGCTCATGTTATCAATAAAAATATTATAAATATGTTTAGCAATCTGAATAGAAATATAACTAAATTTGGCCATCCAGATATGCATGCATAATAAAATAGAAGCAAATATGCATTCATTCCTAAATTACAAGTGGAAATTACACAAGAATTCTAAATAAATATGGGAAATTGGATATTATAAACGTGAATAGGAAGGAAGGTACCAACAAGAAATGAAACTGTGAGAAAAATCTAGAGAAAGGATGAACAAAACAAGGCAAGCATTGAAATTACAACAAGATTATGCAAATACAAGTAATTGGTGTTGTCTCACTTCTCATATTTGTGTCACTTATATTATTCGCATTCCATATTGTAGCAGGCATTAGGAGTTATGATTGAAAACAAAAAATAAATGGTGGATTATGTTTGATGTGAATTGAATCTTGTTACAAACAATTTACAAAATATCATTACAAAACTTGTAATTATGCTTTCACGAAATCTAAATTTTGAAACAAGCACATACTTTTGTTGCAACATGTACATCATTTTCTAGAAATCAAGTTGTGTTCAGTCTCATGTTTTCTAGAATGAAGGTTCATCTAGTAAATCAAATATCGTGAATATTGGTTCCACTTCCTCTTCTAACAACACCAAATAAGCTTAGTTTGACCATTACCTAACCCTATTTACAATATTTACTTCTTCAACCTCTAGCTTAATAACATTATTATCAATAAATTAGTTTGATACATAGTCACATTTTTTTTTTCTTGGTGATAGTGAGTAGTGCCTAAAAACTTATTGAAAAATTGTTTATCTTCCCTTATATTTTTAATATATGAAACCATGAAACAACCCATTTATAAATCTTCATAGTTCTTACAACTTTTTAAACATTATGAAAAATATT